>CAOJBK011578693.1:0-13122 GCA_948294925.1 Codiaeum variegatum
GTACGGCCCTAAGCCTAGTCTAAGTAACAAAATAGTGCAAAGCCTTGAGGCCACAAACAAGTGCGAAGGTATACAGGCTATCGCCCCAGCAGCCTACAAGCTACAAAAAATGGAGGGCAGGGAAGTCCCTCATACTTAGAATGTACAACTTCTAAAATTGTATTTTTCATAAAAGCAAAATTACATGTTTATGAATACATGCTTTCCATTAACATAATTACTGTTGAGTATGGCAAGAATTTTAAGCCCAGCTTGACTGGCAAAAGACCCTCCAAGGGGAGCACAGATTGGAGATTCATCAAAAGGCCAGGAGTTGCAAAGCCCAGCACTGACTGGTTAAACACCTCTAAAGGGGGTTCGGCAAAGCTCAACTGGATTAGCTAAACACCCTCTAAGGAACAGAGCTAAACCTAACTTGACGACAAATAAGACCTCTATGAGATGAGGCACTAAGCCAACCTTGACAGGCCACAGAATCTCCAAGGGGGGTAAAGCGAAACCCAGCTGGGCTGACCAAACACCCTCTAAGGAAGACATCAAAAGCCCTTTCTCGGGAGGAACGTCGAAGCCCAAAGGTGGCGCTAAGACAACATTCAACAATCACAAAGCTCCGTAAATGAGTCCATGCCTCCAATCAGCAAGTCCAAAAGCTCTAACTCCAGCAGCGAGCCCTTGCTCCAACAGCGAGCCCACACTCCATTTGCAAGCCCACGCTCCATCAGCGAGCCCATGCTCTAACAGCGAGTCAAAGCCTCCGCCAGCGAGCACACATCAGCACTTTTTGAGCTGCAAAGCCTTCAAGTGCTACACTTCAGGGGGACAATTGATATGCTTCGGCTTTGACCTGGTTTGGCCACAACGTCATCCTTGGGTCCGGACCAGATCCAACAGCACTTAGGCTTGACCGAACCCGAAGCACATCACCAGCCTCGCCCCTAGCAGCCTTCGGGGTCCAAGCACACCACAGGCTTCGACCTTCGGGGGTCGGGAATTGACAAACAGACAGGTGTCACAGGCCACTTGGAGAGGTACACTGACAACGCATCTCAGCATGCCACATGCCCCCTTGAACAAGGTTTTCACACCCTATAAATACATGCATCCACAACCTGAACAAGGTAAGACCAAACCTATCATCAAAAACTCTCAACTACATACTGTTCCATCTGTGATTCAACCCCTTAACTAACTTGAGCGTCGGAGGGTTATCGCCGGACACAACGTCCGGCACTCCTAACCAGTCTTTCCCTTTGTGCAGGTCCATCCAGACTCAACCAGAGCAGTCACATCCCAGCGTGATCAAAACCAGCATGCATCATACATAATAAAGTAATAATTTTAGAATTGTCATACAAATTATTTTTAAAAAAAAGAAGCTATATTAGTGACAAAAAAATTTGGAAAAGTTGTAGCTACGATCATGAAGACACCATTCATGTTTGAAGCAAAATTTATGTGCATCAGAAATCCGCGTGTTGTTTACTGAAGTTAAATGCTTTTGAAGAAAATATGCATCAAATTTAGAAAGTAAATTCATCTTCCTAAAATATTGGATAAACCTTGGAAATGTCCAAAAAAAATTATTAGCAAGCTGTAAGACAGCTGAAATTAGATTTCACACACTGGTTTCTTTCTCATTGAAAGACTTCCAAATCACCCCATAATAAAATAGCAGTACTCCCTCATATCTTACGAAGTTCCAATCCAAGAAAGTTGACACCCTCCCCAAATACAATACAAAAATATCCCCAAAACAAAAACTAATAATCCCAACTCTCAGTGTATATAAAAATTCCAATAACCCCTGCAAAGAATTGGAAAGAGCGAATAAGTAACTCCATTCCATCTACATTTAAGAATCATAGCATTTAACCAATGAAGATAACAATTATGAAAGATAATCATATAGTTCATCAAGCATTACTTTGTCTCCATAAAATTTTAACAGCTCCACAAAAAAAGAATCAATGAAAATATCTTAAGTGTCAGGAGATGTAAATCTAATTCCAACTCCCTTTCTTTTCTTAAATTAGAAAAAAAATATTTTATAGGTTAGAAAAAAAATATTTTATAGGTTAAGACACAAAACCTTTTGGGAGGTAAAAATATTCAAAATCTTAATTAAATTTCCAATCATAAATCACAACAATTTCATGGAAAATATCCTGACAAATGCACCAAATCCTTGTAAATAAATTCAAATTTCTATGTAGTTTCTTCAGCTGTCATAAAAGTTGGTGTACACACAAGTGGTTTTGAGGGTGTGCGACCACACATTACCCCCGAAATTTAGTTGTTTTAAAATTTTGAATATTGTTATATGTTACCATACATAAAGTTATATTCAGTTTATTAATTATGTTATTTTTAGAGATTTGTAGAGGTCTTTTCTATTTAATTTGAGACTTTTTTTTTAATATACTCAACATGTTCTTTTTCTAAAAATAAAAAATTCAAATTGTTTCAAATTTACTATTTCAACAACTATTTTAGTTTTTGAAAAAAAACTGCTACGTTAATTAATTATAAAAAAACTAATTTTTTATTAATTAAATTTTTATCAAAATTTGAATTTATGCCATTATATTTTTAGAAATAACATTAATATAATTAAAATATAGGGGTTGTTTGAATGTAACAAAATGCATTTTGGTATTAAATACTTTCATTGCCTAAAATGTTTTTTTTTTTTTGAATAACTATCTCATCTGCCACTAACTTTTGATCAACTTTAAGTTCTACTAAGTTCTTTTTTAACTTTCAAAGTAAGTAGCCAACTTTTCGACCACTTTCAAATCTACCCAACGGGACATGTGACGCATGTTAAAGCTTACTTATGGGTTACATAGCACGTTTCATCGTGTGTCACGTGTTTTATTGGGTAGATTTGAAAGTGGTCGAAAAGTTGGCTACCTACTTTGAAAGTTAAAAAAGAACTGGGTAGAACTGAAAATTGACTAAAAGTTAGTAGTAGATGAGATGGTTATTTATTTATTTTTTCATCTCAAAATTAATAAAAATATATGATATTATTTTTTTTAAAAAATTAACACTATTTTTTTTTGTTTATTGACAATGTTATTTATATATAATATTTTTTTTTATATTTATATCTTTTATCAAATTTTATTTTTAAATTATGAGTTGAGAGCTCAATTTTTATGGTATTTGCACAAAGCCTTCGTAATAAATGAATTGACACTGTAAACATGTGCAATACAAAATAAGCTGTAAGAACCATCTATTAATTTATAGTATTTTTGGCTTCTAGAAAAAAAAAATTAGGCAATAACTATTGAAACTCAGAGAAGGAGTCATGCTCACGACCCTAAAAAAAATTGATTTATTACAACAAATTAGTACAAATTACCAAATCATAATAATGTTTTTTTTTTGTTAATTTTTCTCAATCTAATTTGTTAGTGAATTTTTAACTTTAAGGATTGGTCAATATAATTTTTATATACATACCTTTGTTAAAAAACATAATAATTATAGCCAAGTAGATCTCTATCCAAAATGATAGGAAAAATAGATTAAAAATCATAAGAAAATTAAAAAAGATGTATTAATATTGACAAATTAAAACTAAGGTTTTCATTTTTAAATTAAAAAAAAAACTGATAAATTAATAGAATATATATATATAATCTGAAATTCTGAATAGAGAAGAAAACTAAGAAAAAAAATCGTGATTATGTTTTATTGATGCTAATATGTTTTGGAGAGTAGATTTTGTAATGATATTTGTATTATTGATAAAGAAAAGGACGAACACTAGAGGTAGGAGTTAGAAATACTGAGAATGGGAGAAAATAAAGAAAGAAAATCATGGAGTTAAAATAGAAGATTAGAGATATTAGGTTTAATTTGTTTGGCTAGAAATATTAGGGTTTCCTTTCTTTGGCATGATAAAAATGGAAAGAATTAAATTTTGAGTCAAACTATTTTAATTTTAAAAAAAGAGACGATTTTTATTAAATAAGGCAACTTAATTGGGATTTTAATTATTATATTTGTTCCTACAAAAAAAAAATACTCTTACGAAAAAAAAATATATTATATTTGTAGTTTTTAGAATAAAAAATTTGTGTGAAAAAAATTATTCATCGCACCAAAACTTGCAGTAAATTTTTTGTCGCAATATACAAAAATTTATCATGACAAACAGATTTGTCACCATTATATTCAACTGATTGATTCTAGTAAGAAATTTTTTTGTCACGAATAAAATAATTATCGTGACAAAAAGTATTCATCACTAATGAATTTTGTCACAGTAAATAATTAATATTGGTGCCAATATTTAGCCCCAAGTTTTTGTGACAAAATTTCATTACAAAATTTTCGTTTGTAATTAGATGTATTGTTTCTCCATTTATCGTGACAAAATGTTGTGACAAAACTCCTTTTGTCACTATTTAACTCTTTTCATACCAATTTTGATAAAATTTCTTTTTGTCACAATATGGATGACTATTGTGACGAAATCAAATTCATCACATAAATTTTTGTCACAACATCGTGTATTTCTTGTAATGCGATAGGTAACCCTTTGGAGAAGCTACCACGGCCTCCCTTACCAGACGATCGCACAAAGAAGAAAGTGCGTATGAGAGAGGATTTTGAGCAATTTGATCACCATCTTACCACCCCAACCACAATAATGTTAACTTATAAGGATAAACTTCTGAGAAATAAGAATCTAGGGTTAGATGAAGATACTGATGAACCTTTAGATTTCAAATCAGAGATGGAGATTGAAGGTGAACCTCTAAATGATGAGAATCCAAATCCTAATATGCCAAAGCCTAATGCAAGTGAGAATTCTTCCAAATTAAAAGGTCCTTTGAAATCTGTTAAATGGAAAGAGGAAGGTATTTCCGTGTCATGCAAGGAAGAGATACCTTCCATTGAAATTTCTGAAGAAGCCAAGAAACGCTTGAGAAAACCGTGGGATTGTTCAGTTATTTTTAGTCTGCTTGATAGACTTGTTAGTTATAAAGCCCTACTGTAAAAAATCCAGTCTCTTTGGTCCTCAGTGAGTTTATATAAGGTGATTGATCTAGAGAATAATTACTTTATGGTTAAGTTTGATCAGAAATCATATTATGTCCATGCTCTATTAGATGTTCCGTGGGTAATCTTTGGACATTACCTTTTAGTTCAACCTTGGGATATATCTTTCTCGACTTTTTGCAATCAGCCTTCATCCTTGGTTGTTTGGGTCAAGTTTCCCAATTTGGCCCTTAATCTGTACCAAAAACGTGTTCTGTCTGTTATTGCTGCATTGATTGGTAAGTTGATCAGCCTTGATTATAACGCTAAGGAGAATAATAGGGGACGTTTTGCTATAATGGCTATTGAAATTGAGACCTCTAAGCCTCTTATTTCAAAATTTTTATCGATGGACAACTTCTGCACATTGAATATGAGAACCATTCACATATTTGTTTTGATTGTGGTCAAATTGGTTACTTGAAAGCTTATTGCCCCCATGTGAAGAGGAACACGATAGTTGTTGAACAAGCTATTGTAGAGATCCAGCATGTTACAAGTGTTGTAGCCAATGACAAACTGGTACAGGTAGCTAAAGTAGGCAATAACTCAAAGAAAATTTTGGAGATTAAATGCATGCTCCAGTTCATAAATGCAATAATAAAAAATCTAAAAAGGCTAATAATGTTGGTGATAACTTACGTAACAATGCTCAGAAAAATCATTTTAATGCCCTTTTAGAGCAGGAGGATGAAAATACTGACTTGAGTAAGAATGTTGGCCAGACCATGGATGTTAAGAATCAGAGGAAAAGCAAAGTAGGGGCCTGGCAAAAGAAATAGGAAAAGCATAACAAGACTTTTAAAGCGTCTACCAGTAAGGGTAAAGGGGTTATATTGGAAGATCAGGGACCGAATAAGGATACCCAGAAAAAAAGTCTCACAAGCAGAGTACTAATGTGCTTCGTGAGTGCCAGGTTAATAATCATAGCACCAAACCTGCAGCAATAACAACTAAGGGTCCTTCCTCTTCTTTGGCTCACCAAGCCTGCTTCTAAGCATATAACTGTTATAATTGAAAAGCCTACTTGTACTAGTTTGGAGAGTATGGAAGAAGATATTAAGCCTGTTCTTATTGACATGCCAGTTAAGAAGCCTCCTGATAGAGATCACAACAAAGGTGTCATTTTGGGGAACAAAGGTGTTTCTGTTAAAGAAATGTCTCCTACAACATCTACTTAATGAGTTCCTAAGACTCCTATAGCTTCGATTTCTAATGTTGATGAACTTAGAGGTATGGAGATTGAAAACGTTAATGTGGGTTCTGGTTTGGAAGGTCTTGCCATCCCTTCAGGGGATGAAGATTTAGGAAATAGTGAAGATGAAACAAGAGACCCCTATATGGTGGATTGACTTCCATCAATTCCTTTATTTTTACAACTTTATGGATTATAAAATCTTAGTGTGGAGCTGCCAGGGGGCAGGTAAAAACATTTTGCTCAAGTGGTTAAGGATTTGAAAAGGATGCATTCTTGTGATGTCCTTGTGTTACTTGAAACCAGAATCAGTGGTATACAAGCTGATGAAATTGTTTAAAAGTTGGGTTTCTCTTTCTCTCATCATGTTGAGGCTAGAGGCTTCTCAGGAGGCATCTAGGTGTTATGGCAGGATCATCTCTCTCTTTCCATTTTATAGAATGATTGACAATTCATTCATATCGATATGACTGAACCTAATGGTTGGAAGTCAAACTTTATCGCTGTTTATGGAAGTCCCGATCCCTATATAAGAAATTCTCTTTGGAATAGTCTTAATTGTATTCTTTCTACTACTTATGTACATGTTCTTCTCGGAGGGAACTTTAATTCTTTACTTTTTTTGAATGAGAGAAAGGGTGGCAGTAATGGAAGAGCTAGTGTTTGCAGAAAGTTTTTAGATTGGTTTAATGACCTTAATCTTTTTTATTTAGGTTACGAGGGTCCTAACTACACTTAGGGTCGTGGTAATCTCCTTCAACACTTGGACTAAGCTATTTGTAGTGAATCATGGTTGATGGAGAATCAGGATGTGGTTATGAAGCATCTGCCAAAAATTTTATCTGACCATAGGCCAATTTTATTTGCTTCTTCTTCTATCAAGACTACTACTAAAGGGCTTTTACCTTTTAGATTCTTGGCTCCTTAGATTCTCCATGAGGGATTTAATGATATTGTGGCTACTAATTAGAGTTACAATGGGGATATTGTGCAATCTCTTTCTAATTTGGCAATTGTTTTCCAAAGTTGGGACTCTTCTAGTTTTAGAAACATATTTTTTAGAAAAAGGAATATTCGTAATGGACTTTAGGGAATTCAGCAGGCTTTGGAAACTCAATCCTCTACTTATCTTATCCAAAAAGAATAGGAGATTCAAGAGGATTATCAATCTATCCTTTCCCAAGAGGAGTTGTACTAGTTTTAGAAAGCTCTGATAAACTGGTTGAATTATGGCGATAAAAATACAAGCTTTTTTCATGTGTCTGCCATGATTAATAAGCATAGAAATTGGATAAACAGCCTCAAAAACAACATCAGTTCTTAGATTAATGATCAAACTGGTCTGAAATCGATAGTTGCAGAGTACTTCTACTCGTTTTTCTCTTCTTTGAGCAGTCTTGGTGATTATGGTGTGAGAGGGACCCTTTTGCAGCTAAACGATGAAGCTATTCATATTTTAGCCTCTCATGTTGCTCATGATGAGGTGAGGAGTGTTGTGTTTCATATGAGCCCCATGAAAGCAGATGGAGATGATGGCGACAACCCTTTGTTCTTCCAAAAGTAGTGGTCAGTGGTGGGTTCAGCTGTTGTTGATACAGTTTATAAGGTTTTGAAGGGGTAGATATTGTGTAGAGATTAAATTCTACTTTGTTGGTATTAATTCCGAAAGTAGACAAAAATGATTCCATCTCCCAATTTCATCCAATTAGTTTGTGTAACATTATTTATAAAATTATCACCAAAGTTATTGCGAATAGGCTTAAACCTTTCATGCATGTTCTTGTCGGTGAAACTCAAACAAGTTTTGTTCATTATGCATGAAATGGTTCATTCTATGTACTTCAAAAAATCATGGAAGGGGTTGATGGTTTAAAAGTGGACTTGGAGAAAGGTTATGATAAATTAGAGTGGTCCTTCATTATGGTTTAAAAGCTCGCTTGCCTAATGTTTTGATTGATGTTATTCACAGGTGTATTACGACTGCATCTTTTAGAGTTCTCTTCAATGGAGAAACTTCTCTTTAATTTTCACCTTTTAGGGGTATTTGCCAAGGCTGCCTACTCTTTCTGTACCTCTTTACTTTATGTGTGGAAAGGTTATCTCATGGTATTTGTAAAGCTGTTGATAGTGGTTATTGGAAGCCTATTTATGTGTCTAGAGGTGGACCCAACTTACCACATGTTTTCTTCACTAACGACCAAGTGATTTTAGCTGAAGCTTCCATTGCTCAAATGCAGATTATTAAAGGAGTTTTTTATGCCTTCTGTTCTACTTCTGGCCAATCGGTTAATGCATCTAAAACTCTTCTTTTTTCGTTCGAGTAATGTTAGTGATCCCCTATAAGTTAGAATCTCTTCTAGTAGTGGTTTTCAGCTGACTAATAATTTAAGGAAGTATTTGGGTGTTTCGTTTCTCCATGGCAAGTTTAAAAATTTTGATTATTTCTACCTTATGGATAAGGTCAACAAGAGACTTAAAGGTTGGATGGAAAAACACGTGTCTTTGGCTGGTAGAATCACATTAATTTAGGCTGTGTTGATGACTATTCCAGGATATGCTATGCTTTACAAACCACCATCCTTCCTATTGCCATCTGCAATGAGATAGAGAGAGTGTGAAATAAGTTTCTATAAAGTGGTAATCTTGATAAGAAAAGCATTCATTTAATATCTTGGGATCAGATTTGTCAATCTAAAGCTTGTGGAGGCCTGGGTATTTCCAAAATTAGGGACTTAATGATGCTTTCCTTTTATAGTTGGCCTAGGGCGTTATTTCTTCTGTTGATTGCCTTTGGGTCTAGGTTATTTAGAATAAGTATGGGATCCTTAATGATGTGTTGCCTTCTACTTTTAAATCCATAAGTTCCTTTGTGATTTGGAGGGGTATTAGAAGGGTATGGAACCATCTAGAGAAAGGTGTTCGATGGAATATGGGAAATGGTAGATCAACTAGATTCAGTGAGGACACCTAGATTGATTCGAAACCCCTCAAGGAGGTTGTTGTTTAGGCGATTCGAAAATCTTTGTTTCAGTCTTGTGTGGCGGACTATGTCGGGAGTAATGGTGAGTGGAATTGGGGTCTTTTTTCTAATTATATATCTCATCGTACTCTTTTGAAAATCACAGCACATTTTCCTCCTCACAATCAGACAAGGTGTAATTCTATTTATTAGGGCTTGACTACTTTTGGCCTGTTTTCATTAAAGACTGGGTATAACATCATTACCTACTCTAATTGGAACCCTGTGAATCACAAATGGCAAGTTATTTGGAACTGGAACGGTCCTCAACATATTAGAGGCTTTCTCTGGTTGGTTCATCATGATAAACTTCCTGCAAATGTTGAACGTGTTTGTCGACATCTTGACAATGATCGTTTTTACAGTACCTGCTTGCTTTATGAAGAGTCAACCCTTCATGTGCTTAGAGACTGTAATTTTATTGTGCATATCTGGGGTCCTCTCTTGTTTAATGATATTAATCCTCTCTCTTTTTGGTCTTTGCCTTTAAATGAGTGGCTGATGATTAATTTGAAGTCTGATGTTCTGCATCCATCGGGTAGCCAGTGGAGTCTGGTTTTTGCGATTACATGTTGGTGTTTGTGGAATTTAAGGAATGCTAGAATTTTTAATGAGGAATGGCATTTTATTTTTAATCATGTTGCTAACATTCTTTCCTTTATAGCTGAGATGCACATTGCTATTAACAAGATTGATGTTCATTCCTCTTGCGCTGGGATGGAGTTTCATTTTATTAGATGACAATGTCCAATTCTTCTGTGGATGAAACTCAACACTAAAGGCTCCTACACAACTGTGCATGGCCTTACTTTAGCTGGTGGTTTAATCAGAAATGAATTTGGCACATGGATTTGTGGCTTTGCAGCAAATCTAGGATCTTGCTCTATCATTATAGTTGAACTTTGGGGTTTGGTTCTTGGTTTCTGACAAGCTTGGAACAAAGGCATTCCTTCACTCTTGGTAGAAATGGATAAAAATGCCATTGTTCAATTGGTTTCTAAGTAGGTTGTAGTTCCTCATAGCATTAGTAGACTCCTTTTGGTGGCGAAAGAGCTTCTCCAACGAGCTTGGACTATCAAAATTTATCATACGTATAGGGAAGCTAATTTTTGTGTAGATTAATTAACTCACTTTGAAGCCTCCCTTAATTTAGGAAACCATTAGTTTGATAACCCTCCTAATGGGATCCTTAGTTTACTACTGCATGATATTATTGGTGTTTCCTATATCTGATATTGTACCTTGTAATGATTTTTATTGAATGAATTTGTTTGAAGGGATTTTATGATGAGGCTGCTATTTAGGTGCCAACCTAGTTGGGATTTACTGGTGTAGCTAATGAGTATTTATTTTCTAAAATGGTAGATTTCCATGAATGTGTTAAAGACTGTGAGCTTTTTAAATTCATCTGGAAGGGTGGTAGATACTTCTGGTGGAACCAACAATGTGGAGGAGCCAGTACTTTTTCGAAGTTGGATCGTATCTTGGTTAATGCCCCTTGGTTGTAATGTTTTACTCAGATGGAGGCTGTGCTCCTTCCTTGTGACCTTTCTAACCATAATGTAATTATTGTTATGAATGTGAAGAGGCCTAATGTTAGACCCTAATTTAATTACTTTAACATGTGGTCATAGGCTAAATGTTTTAAGGAGGTTGTGGTTGCTTCTTGGAACTAGCCTTATGATGGGCCTAATTTGGTAATGGTTACTAAGAAGCTCCAGAGGCTTAGAGGACCATTAAAGAAGATAAATAGAGAGTGCGTTAGAGATATGCATATTCAAGTGGAGATGACTAAAAAGGCTATGATGCAGGCTCAAGAAGCTATGATGAATAACCCTAAGGATGTAATCTTGTAATTACAAGAAAAAGAAGTTGTGCCAAATTATGTGGACTATCTTAAAGCTCAGGCGGCTTTCCTAAAGCAAAAAACTAAATGTGACTGGTTGAAATTTGGTGGTGACTCAAGTTCTAAGTTCTTCTTTTCCTTGTTAAAGGAAAGAAAAAGGAATAGTCGTATTAGGGTAGTAAGGATTGAGGCTGGGAAAGGCGTACTGATTTGGATAGAATTGCTAATTGCTTTTTTGGATTCTTTATTAATATACTGGGGACTGAGAAGATCAGAAGTGCTGAGGTAAGGTAGGAGGTGATGCAAATGGGGAAGTGTTTAACACTATACCAGAAGGTTCAATTTCTGAGGCCTTTTGACAAGAACGAGGTTAAAAAAGTTTTATTTACTATTCTTGATGTAAAGAGCCCATGACTGAATGGTTATGGAAGTGGGTTCTTCCAAAAATGCTAGGATATTATGGGGGATGATATTACTGAAGCTGTTATGGAATTTTTTGACGTAGAGCTTATGCTAAAATCTCTAAATGCAATAATGATTATGCTCATTCCTAAGATGGAAAATGCAGTAAGGCCAAGTGATTACAGACCAATTGCCTGTTGTAACACAGTGTACAAATTCTTTTCCAAGCTCATTTGTAAGAGGATAATGGAGGTGCTTCCATACTTGGTTAACCTTAATCATGGGGCTTTAATTTCTAACAGAAGTATAACTCATAACATCTTGATTCTTCAGGATTTATTATAATTATAAAAGAGGAAAACAGTGTCTGCTAGATGCTTGCTAAAGGTAGACATAAATAAAGCATACAATTCAGTTTATTGGGGTTTTATGGAGGAATTATTGAGAGCATTTGATTTTCTTGAGAAGGCTAGAGGCTAGATCTTAAATTGTCTAACCTCAATAAATAATGGGTTAAATATTAATGGTGATATGATTAGGAAATTTAAGGAGAAGAAGGGCTTAAGGTAGGTGACCCAATGCCACCTCTGCTCTTTGTACTAGCCATGGAATATTTAACCAAGTTATTGAATAGAATGAGTTTGACACAAGGGTTCTCATTTCATCCTCAGTGCAAAAGTTTAAAGTTGATCAACCTCTATTTTACTAACCATTTGATCCTCTTATGTAAAGATAATTTGTCTTTTATGAAATTGCTGATGCCGGCTTTTAATGAATTTTCTGGAGCTTCAGGGTTGGAGGCTAATCATGCCAAGTCTCATGTTTATAGTGCTGGTGTGGATGATGAAATGAAGCTTGAAATTCTTAACAGAACTGGTTGTTCACTGGGTATGTTTCCATTAAAATATCTAGGTGTGCTACTGTCCACTTCTAAATGGAACAAGGTCACTTATCAAAGCTTGGTTGACAAGATTGTCAAGAGAATTAATGTTTAGTCATCTAGAAATTTATCTATGGCAATGGGAGTTCAATTGATTAATTCAATGTTATTATCTTTTCAAGTACATTAGAGCCTTATTTTTGTTCTTCCCCAAACTGTTGTAAAAGAGGTGGAACGGGTCTATAAGAACTTTTTATGGGGATAGGATGCTAATTCTAGGAAACTTGCATTGCTTAGTTGGGAGCAAGTATGTCTTCCAAAGAGGTTGGGAAGATTAAATGTGAAAAAAGGTTGTATGTGGAATAAATCAGCAGATAGTAAACTACTTTGGTCTGTGAGATTGGATAGGGAAGAGCTGTAGGTTTGCTTGATTCATTCCATTTATTTAAAAGGTAAAGATTTAAGAGACTACATGCCTCCTAGTACTGCACCTTGGTACTTGAGGAAATTATTGAAGATTCGGGTCTTAATTTTCGATTTCTGTGAGAATTAGTGTTAGCAGTGTATGTCTTAGAGCTTATACTCAGTATGTGAATGTAAACGAATACCTAACTGGTTTAGTATATATGTTCTTTAAGTGGATACATTCCTAGTATCGAATGTATATATGTCCCTTAAGTATTCTGTAGGGAATCTATTCTCAAAGAGTTTGAGAATATGAG
>CAOJBK011579300.1:0-23829 GCA_948294925.1 Codiaeum variegatum
CTTGATGGCTCTCTAGCTTTTTTGGTGAACCCTAGATCTAAAAACCCAAGACCAAATACGACCCTCCAAGAGATAGAGTCCCCTTTCTTAATCTAAATGATGTCCTTTTATATTTATTTAAGTTTAATTAGGTTTTAGATAGGTGCAAGCATGGATTGGCCAATTTTTACCAAGTCAGCATAAGTTAGATTGGTACTTAGAATCAAACATCTGACTTTCGAGCAAATTTTGGATATCCAGATGAAAGAATTAAACTTTATGGTCTTCTTAAAAGTTTTAGATCTCTATTTTATCTTTCCAAAGGAACCTAAATCACCTTAATTAGAGTTTTTTAGCTCAAGTTATACTCAAAACACTGAGTTAGGTTAAAATTAGTCAGATTTTCGCAACATAGACAGTGAACTCTCACGGCCCGTGATGGGGATCGTGATAAGCTAATGTGTCTCCATTTTCTTAGAATTTATCATGGGATGGCTAATAGGCCATGAGCCAGACCTTGGGGCAGCCATGGGACTTGATTTTTCACTCCGTTTTGGTCCATTTGTTTCATCTTTCGAGCCCGAACCTTGAAATAGTTTCTCCTAGCTCCAAAATTCAAATAATTACTTAGAAATGGCTAAAAACACTAGAAAAAACACATTAAATTCAATTTAACAAGTAAAATATACCAAAAATATGAGGGTAAAATAATGTATAATTTTCTAGTTATCATGGATTATTAGAGGAAAAGGGGATACACTTGACCTAGACCACCTTCGTAGTCCACCCGGAAATATAAGATTTAGTCAAATTCAGAATATGAGTAAGATGATCAGTTCAATTCTTAGGACAATGATGTAGAGGAGATCTCCTCAGACGATGATGATGCTTCTAGCCAGTGATGGCTATTATCTCATGACCATTTCTTTTATTTACTTTTCTATTTTTCTTTTATTTATTTTGGATAATTGTACTTTGGATTTTATTTTCTATTTTTTGTATGTTTAATTTTATTTTTGGATAGATGTATTTCTTTAAGCTTTTTATTGAGCTTCTGTTGTGTATGGTAACATAGTGGTACTATTAGGCTCATAATTGGAGCCCTTTTTGCCAGAAATGATCTATTCAGGGCAGTTTTCTTTTTTCCCTCTCTTTGTTCTTTATTTTTACTATCAACACATTGGAGAAAATGTGTGAAATATGTGTATGTATGTGGGTGGGTGGGTGGGTGAGGGTGTGTGTGTGTGTGGTGGTGGGGTAGGGGGGAGGGGAGGGAAGGGAGGGGGAGGGATTGCTTGCGCTTAATGTTATATTTTATATGCCTTAAATGATTGCAAGATTGAAATCAAGTAAATGATTGCAAGATTGAAATCAAGTAAAACAAGTGTTGACAATGTATTGATAATCAATAGTCTCTCTTGAGTTATATTTTTTGTCAAAAAAATTTTTCAAAATCAATTGTTCTTATAGGTCATTGTTTCAAATTTCTTGGATAATGACTAACTTTTGAATTTGTAATTCATGAGTTAAGCTTCATTTTTTTTTTGTTAAATTCTTGAGCATTATGGATTTTGATGCTGTCTGGTTAAAATTTTTAGCATAACATTTATAGTAATCTTAAGGATTCAATGTTAATTTATCAATACTGATTTATCAATGTATTGTTAAGGTTTTGTTTTCTTGAGGATAAGCAAAGGCTTAAGTGTGGGGGAGTTATTTTGGGCGTATTTTTCATTATTTTTCCTTCATATTTAGGTTTAATTTTATGTAAAAATTGCATCTGATTTGTTTGTTAAGTAATTTTTAGCAAAGTTTAAGAATCCATGCAAAAATCAGAGTTTTTAAAGCAAAAGGCGTGATTCCTGAGTGAGTAAAGTTCAAAAGCAATTTTTAGAGGGTTCCAAGATTCAAAGTGTCTGCATAGGCTATGCAAAAGGGGATTTTGCTCGTGCAGATGAAAACGAGCCATACAATTTTCTGAATGGAAAAACATCATCCGTATAGACCGTGAAAATCCAAGATATGGTCGTGCAGATGGGATTAAGCCATACATATCTTTGAGAGATTTTAAAGCACATATACATGGAAAAGCCATTTGTACAGGGTCATACGGGGCCATTCTGGTCATACAAATGGCTCAACAATGATAGTATATGTTACTCTATTTTGGTATCAATTTCGTACTGCATAGGAGATCTAGAGATAGATCTTTAGGTCCTTTAGTTTTTTGAGCATATTTTCTCTTAGATTTCACTTAGTTTTCTAAAATTTAGTCAATTTTCATTAATTTTGGCTTGTAAGAAGATTGGAAGTTGAATTTTCTTAAGGAGATTGAGAATTTTCAACACTTTTTCAATGTTTAATTCCTTAACTTGTTTCTTTAATTTTTCATTGGGTATTTTGTATTAAGAGATTAAACATGTTTCCCATGATGATTAATGATAATTTGTTGAAGTTCAATCCAATTATGAGCTAAATTTCCTTTTATATAGGGATTTGCATGAAATAGTCATGATATGAACATAAGTGTCTGGGTCTTTTTATTTTGCCATGTCTATGCTTAATTTAATTGATTGCTTGACTATAAATAGTTGCTTGATCACCAATTTGTTTGAATGAGGGTTTAGGTGATGGAGTGATAGTGGAAATTCGAACCCAAAACTCAATAAATTAGGATTTTAAAATGAATTAAAAATATAAGTTTTGGTATTTAATTCAATTATTGATGCATGTTTTTTCTAGATTATTTCTATGAATGCGATAGCTAATAGGATAAGCTCTAGTGAATGATTGTGTTGAAAATTGGATCATTTGGCATAATTGATTGACTCAATTGTGAAAGGTTCATAGATGATTAGATATTGATTATTAAATCTCTAGACTTCCATATCCATTACATATTTGCATCTTTTATTTTGATTTTTTTTTTAGATTAACTTATATTTTGCTTTACAAATCTAAATAAATTTTACTTATATTGTAAATCTGAGACAAGTAAATAACAAAAAGCAAGTTCCACGAGAGAATATGACCTTGGGTGCTCATTTTATACTTCGAAGCCTGCATACTTGTAGTCACTTTCGGTGAGTATATTTTGTAGCGAACAAAAGCTTCCTCTAAAGCACAAGTCCATAAGACCTTGGTAAAAAATCTAATCCATAAACCCAACACTTCTATTCATATAGTTAGCATTTCCATTACATTTTTTCCTAAACATCTGTAATGGAGTTGAAGTATCCAACCACTAACCATGAATCCTCAATATCCAAAATTTGGATATTTAAGTACCTTCACAACAATTCGCAAAGCTAGAGATTAGGACTAGCATAAACTATAGTAAGGAGTTTGGGGAACGAACTTGGGGAACTTATTGTTTCATTCACCTTAACATGAATGAATTGAGGGTGAGTTGTCATAATCTCTAGTTTCATATCATTTTCCTATAGAAGCCATATTCCCTCACTGAACCCAATTACTTTAACCCTAATCCAATAGTCAAAATCATACGATCTACATAGCCTATCAGCTATTGAACCCCTAGTCATCGTCTTCAACAAAGCTATGAAAGAAGTTTTATGAAACTTGAGAATATCTTTAAGAGTGCTATTGAACCTCTTGGAAATTGCTCCTTGATAGTTCTATATAAAAGTTGACATTTAAAGTATAAACATCATACTCAAAGTATATGGATGATAACATACATAATAAACATAACAAGGACACAAAATAGTACAATGGGAAGATTAATTGAGCTTCTCTCCTCAATAGTAATGAAAACTTCATAGAAATCTCCATTATCTTCCTCCATATTACACCTATTATCTAATTCCTCACTTCTGCTGTATGGATCTTCTCCATGAAATTTAGTAACTAATGGGCTTTTACCCAAAGCTTTGTTTGGTGGTCTTTCAAATTTCCCATGGTCCTTCAAAACTGAAACATTATTTGAATTAGTTATCAAGTTAGGTCTTTTCCCTTTATTGCACCTTTATTGGCTATTAAGCCCATTAGGTATGTTAACATACTCCTTATTGTTTTCTATCCTTGACCCATAATGATCCTTCAAGCCTAAATTATGGTCTTCCAAATCTTTAAGAATAGCAAAATTTTGAGTCATTATTCCTTCCTATTTTTTTGGACAAGCTGGCACCTTCCTTATCTTTGTTGTGATCATTATGCCCCTTTTTATTTTGCCTTTATTGCGTTTATTGACCATCATCCAAGGACCATAATCGTAAAAAATTCTAGGATCAATAATTAGGTCTAATCAACTAAAATTTTTTTTAATCACATTCTATTTTCCTTTCCTTATCAATTCCCCCATCAGTTCCACCTTCCTTATTAGGCTCTGTCGAAATATTTTGAGTTACTTAAGGAAATGTTGCTCTCCTGGGACAAAATTTCCTACAATAAAAGCAAACCATATGAACTTCTTCTTATTCAATTCATTGAATTCTCTTTTAAAGCTTGAATTTTGCTATTAATGGCTTAGTGAGATTCACCTCTATATAAATTCTTGTAAATCTTCCCTTTAATACTAAGGAACTAGCATCATCAATTTTAATTGGATTCCCAAATTTGCCACCAACTTTTAATATGAAATCCTTATCATAATATTCAATGGGAAAATATAGGACACACCCCCAGACTAAAAGTTTCTCTAATGTATAAGAGTTAGTACAAAATTAGGCTTCCAAGGACGGACTGTAAGATAATGATATGAAATCATCCAAGGACCACCATATATTGCAAATTCAAAGTCATCCTTAAGAAAAAGTTTCACAAGATAATAGTCATTATCAATAGCTATTAACTCTATTGGACCCTTTGGACTCTAAACCTCTTTACACCTTCTTAATAGAAAAGAATAACCTATCTTTCCCTAAAAAGTTAACAATTAATGTTTGCCTCTAAGGCCTTTGCAGCAAATTTTCTCCTCCTTGGAAAGCTTTATCACAGGACATTCATCAGTTTCTTCATCATTAAGGAACTCATCATCATTCAAGACATATTATTTATTAGTATTCACATTATCACTAAATTATTTTTCCTTAAACAACATTGGTTCTATTGTAGGAGCATTTTATTTGGGACATTTAGGAATGGAAGGTACTGTATTGTTCATCCCTAAATTTTGGTCCATAGCCTCCTCCAGTAAAGGATCCTCTCCTTTCTTTGTTTTTTCCTACTTTGAACCAATTGATATGTTTCCTCTTTGGAGGTTGCAGCCTGACATGGGTCTAAGATGACACTAAAGGAATTAGCTCACGTAGGACTAAGCATCCTATGAAGGGTCCCAACATAAGGCCTTAGAGGCTCACCCATAAAGCCTCATCTCCAACCTTCAATGATAAGCCCTTACCCTAGAGGTTTTCTAACCATTAAGTGGGCCCTTGCCACTCTTGAGATGACACCTGTCTTCTACCTAGGGGGTAGCTATTACATCTGAGTCATATCACAGGATACCGAAAGCCAACCCCCTTATGGCACATGTCGCTCTGAATAAGGATCCCTTAATCTATAAATAAGGGACTCCCTCCATTATTCAAGGTAATTCTACACTATTTTCTCACTCTATACTTTCTTCATCCACCTACTTTCCCTTATTGACTTGAGCATTGGATGGTTGCCACCGAACACAACGTTTGACCCTCTCACTATTGGTTCTTGTGTAGGTTCTTTGGCTATAATGCAACTAGGAAAAATTTAATTTCGACCTCATAGAATACAACCTCTATCACAACCGACTCACCACTTTCCTCTCCTCTCTTCATGGCTCATGGCAAGATTGAAAAACATGTATCAATTCAAAGTCAAAGGGAAAGCAAACTAGAAAAGTATATTAGTAAGGGCCATCAACACCCCCTAGTAGTAGATGTTTTAGTAACAAGGTTAAGGGACCCATCTGAGTTCAATTCATACTACCTAAATGGAATAAGAGACCAAGCTAAGATTTTATGAACCACAATAGCTTTGAAGTGTAAATTTCCCATAGAAACACTAGAAGATGCTCTAAACAAGCATTGCATTTTCATCAAGATAACTTAGGCAACATCAGTAGGCTCTATAAACTTATCATCCAAGATCTTTCCATAGTGAATATTCTAAATCAACCAACAAGAACCGATAAATAAAAAATGGCCTTGATAGAGAATGATCAATCTGAAGCAAATTGACCAAATTTGACATCAACCAACCCTTACCTATTAAAAGAAAAAATTATGGAACAACATGAACATATAAGAAGGACATCCAAATACAATTTTCCATAAAAAAACACGAAGAACATGCATTAAGTTTTCACTTTTAGCTGAACACAAACCGCAAATATTAATAAATGTCAGATGTCGCCTCCTCCATTGGACATTAATAAGAAGATGATTATGCACACACAACCATAAGAACTAATGAATGCACTCAAGCCCTTTCCAATGCCACAAAACATTCCAAATCCTCTTTTTAGAACCCCAATCCTTAGGATTAGTGAGCATATAATAGAACACACAGAAAAAACACCCTAACGAAGAAAATTTCTAAAACATTGAATCAAGAATATTTTCAAACACATAAGGGATAAAAATTCTGAAGCTGAACCATAACATGGTAAGGAAACCAGACCCTAATAACAGCCCATTTCCAATTACAACTCTCAATAACATCAAAGAGCCAAAAATACACATCATAATCTGTGATTGACTGTGTATTGTGTGTGATGGATAGCCCAGGAGCATTCATTCGTTAGTGGAGATGGATTGAAATTGCCTTGCCAAACAAAGTATAATCAAATTAAAGTGCAAATTAAGGCGATCATAAACCTTTTTGAGGTAAAATTTGATGGCTATTATATCTTTGCTACCTTTCATCAAAGACATAAAATGAATCACTTTCTGAATAATAGCAATATTATCAACAGTCCCTCTTCCCTTAACAAAGTTAGACTGCATAGGACTAACAATCTTCAACATCAAAATCTTCAAATGATTAGCAATAGCCTTAATGATCACTTTGTAAGATATAGAACAAAGTGAGATAGGTATAAGTTGATTCCGAAATTGGGGGCCTTCAACTTTAAGCAAAAGAACAATTTTTATTTTATTAATCTCATCTTTAATAACCCCCGAATTCCAAGCCCGCATATCCATATTGCGTAATGCATCACCCACAGCATCCTAGTGCCTTTGAAAAAAGAATGCTTAGATATCATCTATACTCGGATCCTTTTAAGTAGATATATCAAAAAGAGCATTTTGAATCTTCCGATATGATTAAGACCACCAACGAACTATAATCAGCAAAAGAAATAAAAGGAAAATTTCTCCAAAAAACCCAACTCACCTCTCTTGCATATGAAACTAGTAAATCACTATCTAAACAATGCCTACCATATTGGAGATGAAGATTATAGAAACGAACATGAGACTTAGATCTCCTAACATGATGGTTAAAATAAGCTGAATTTTTAGCAACAAAATTACACCATTCAGTTTGTGATTTTTGCTTCGCAAGTTCCTCTTCAAAGAAAAACATTCATATTCCCTGATACTGCTCAGACTTGGCCTAGTTCGACCACAACTATACACTTGGATCCTGACTGAACCCTGTAGCACCTTGGTCCTACCCGAACCCTAGGTTCACAACATGCTTTGTCTCTTATGGCCTTCGGAGGCTCAGGTCCCACAGCAGACAGGTGTGGCAGGCCCCATGGAGAGGTACACTGCAAAATATCCGAAGCTGACACGTGTCCCCTTCAACAGGGTTTTCACTCTATAAATACAGTCCTCAACAACTCAAATGATGTAATGTTTCCTCACAACCAAAATACTACACTAAGTTCCATTCTTGAGAGCTTTCCAACTCACAACCTGATTCTGACTAGAGCGTCAGAGGGTTATCGCCGGACACCACATCCGGCCACCTCTGACAATTGTTCATTCTGTACAGACTATTTCAGCTATAATCAAGCGTTGGCCAAACCCACATACATCATTCCCCAATTAAACATTGCTCCAACTATTTCATCCTAGGAGCATTATGTGACTGCAAGAATTTCTGAAAACCCAAAATCCAAATTTTTTTTTTGCCTGAGCCCAAAAATCAATTCATCAGCTTCCTCTTACACCTATAAACGTTATACAATAAGTTAATGGCTAAATATGTATCATATTATAAAATGTAAGAAAAAAAAATCAAACTCCTACATTTGCTTGTTATTAAAATCGAAAACCGACATATTCTTTTAATTTCTCATATAAATTAATAAGATCTTTACCTTAATAATCGGTGGTTTATATATAAATATACACATTTTAATATTTTAAATCTACAAGCACATGGTTATTATTTATTATTCTTCACCCCAAAAAAAGCAATGCATATATAAAATCTTCTATGCATGATTGCTGGTTGTTATGCCGTCAATTTGTCATCCACTAAGAAAACCAAGTCAAGAGATTTCAAATAATAATCATTCAAATTTTGTTCCCAACATAATTGAAGTTTAATTTGTAAATTTTGTCAAAAACAAAAGTTTAATTTGTAAATTAATAGTTAAATAAAATTCCAAACATACATCTCAATCATAAAAAATATAATCCGAGATTTAATTTGTTTTTAAGCAATAACAAACATTTATTTAAATCCCTATTAGATCTAAAACACTTTTTATCAACTGGTAAAAAAAAAAAGATTATTCTTTTCTTAATTATACTCTTTGGTACACCAATATCCTCTTCTCTCTCTCATAGTTGCTGATAAATGTTTGAAATAGGGTCGAGAGGGCAAAGCCCTTTAGGCATACAGAAGTGAGACTCAAATCCAATAGGAATCTCAAATATGAAAAGGCACTAGACTTCGAAGACCCAGGACGGAGGCATCCCCCATAGGTATAAGTCAGCATCTGGTCTACCCTTATAATGCAGACTCCGATCCCTTATCCCGCACCATGTAGGATTCAAAGAAGAACTGGATAAAATAGCTCAACCATCTTAGTATGAAGGCATGGTGCACGCTTGTATCAAGGACATGCTCTCAAGCACTCTCAAATTAGGAAAAGTTATTTTTTGGCATTGACAACAAGGGATATACCCACCTTTTATACTAATTGTCCTGTGCTATGTCACTAGAAGACAAACAAGATAATCAATGGTTCTCCCCAAGAAAGCATCTGGACAGTGTAATCTCAAGCTATACCGTATGTAAGAGGCCTATAAAAGGCCTCCCATGCCAATCTGGTACATGATCTCTTTTTCCAACTTCATCTTCTTCATCTCATATATTCCTCCATATCTCTACTGGTTCAAGGAACCTTTAAAGCATCCATTTTAACTAAGCCACTAATTTGAGCATAAGAGAGTCCTTGGTAGTCCTAAGGCCTGACCTTCCTGACCATTTGCTGATCTTGCAGGCCCTTAAAGCATCACAGGGATAACTCAACAAATTTCTGCAAAAATCTAGCAATTTTTTTATTGGGTTACCATCTATTAATTGACGCCATCTATGAGAATTATTTTGTTCACTCTTGGATCTTTTGTGAAGGCATAATCACTTGCTTTTTCTTTTTCTGGGTCTTGAAAATATGAAAGAGAATATTGAGAAAAATCCACCTGAAACTCCTCTAGTCCCACTAATAATATACCCAGCAGCTTTCAAAATCCAAACCCAACAAACTCCATTCCTTTACCTAAAAATGTCTCACCCATGCAAATCCTTCAGAGCTTACTCATCCAAAAATCATCTTCCATGCCTCCACCAAATATTGCTTCTCAACCAATCCTAAGCACTCCTATCACACCCTTAGCTAACTTACCCTCAACAATGCAACTTTTAAGCTCCTTACTGCAAGAAGCTAGAAGCTTAGAAAATCAGTCACCTTCAAACTCTAATCCGTCTCTAAACCTAGAAAATGCCACAAGTAGAGTGCCTAATAGGAACCTTAAAATTGAAGGCCCGAGGAAGGAGAAGGGGAAAGAGGAGAGAGAGAAAGTACTGGAGGAAATGAAAATGGGTAGGCTTTGTTCTGTCATAGGCGAAGTGAGAGGGGTGAATGCTTTAGAAAGAAGCTATAGGAGGAGAGAGGGAGATAAGATAAGGGAAGAGAGAGAGAAAAGTTCAAGGGGAAGGGGTGATGGAGTAAATGAAGAAAGAAATAACAAAGAGAGGTCGAAGGGAGGAGAGAGGGAAAAGGGAAGTAGGGGAAAGAAGCAGGTCGGGAGAAAGTAGAATAGGAGAACTAAGTAGGATAACTCAATATGATGTTATTCACTCTCATTCACACAGGGAATGTAGAGAAAGTAACCAAAGAATCTCTATGGGAAGGTCCCACCAAAGAAGGGGACTAAAAGGCTTCTAGCCGCCATCAGCCTAAGAAAATAAGAAATGTTGTCTAAAAATAGTAGAGGAAATGTCCAAAGAAAAGAGGCACACCCTTAGGGACATAAGCTTGGTTTTGGCATTGAAATCCCCTTTCACAAATGAAGTAGTAGATTATAAGATGTTGGATAAGTTCAAGGTTCCCTCCATAAAAAAGCATGATGGCTCAGCCAACCCCATAGCTCACCTTATTGATTATAAACATGTGGTGGAATTATAAACATCCAGTGATAAAGTAAAATGCAAGGCCTTCTGGAGATCGCTTAAGGGATCAACCAAAAGGTGGTATGACAAGTAGGAGTAAGGGAGTATTGTCAACTTTGCACAGCTAGCTAAAAATTTTCTCAGGCACTTTAGGTAAAGTATTTTGTCAAAAATGAATACCCAAGCACTAAAGCAAGTAAAGTAGAGTGAAAAAGAGTATTTGAGGGACTATTTGGCACATTTATATAGAGAAATATTAAAAGTGACTAGGCTCAATCAAGGGGTCGAAAAGCATTGCAAAATGGGACTATCCATGATGGATGCTTTAAGGCTCTTAGCAGAAAAGCCCTATAGACCCTCAAAGCAGCCATGGCCTTAACTAAAAATACATTTGCTAAGATGAAGCCTATAAGAACATCCAACTGGTAAGAAAGTAGGGACATAAAGCAATGATCGAGCCTAAGAAATAGGAGAAGAAAAATAAGGGACAACCTAAGATGGATGCGACAAGTTCAACCCTAAAGTTCAAGGGGATAACCAAGAGTACCCCAGATATTTCCAAGCTAACCCTTCTTACAGTCACCCTAGAGTGTTATTTGCCTCTTTCTTGAGCAAAGACATTTTGAAGAAGCTAAAAACCCTTAGAGGAGATCTAGAGAGAAGAGACAAAGCTTGACATTATAAATTCAACACCACTCATGGACATGACACTAATGAGTGTCAGATATTAATGAAAGAAATTGAAAGGCTCATCAAGCAAGGATATCTTAAAGGTTTTGTTCAAAAAGATGGGGTTAAAGGAAGCAAAGCCTACAAAGAGAAGGAAAAAGGGAGTAGTTAAAGATGGATTAACTAGAGACATTACTAGATTGACAGGGGGTTTGCTTAAAGTAACCCTTAGTAATAATCAGGCTAAGGCACTGCCAACAATAAGAGAAAAGCTAGAACATGTGTTTTATAATGGAACAAAAAGGTTGTGGAAGAGCAAGACTGTCAAACTAGACCTCGAGAAGACTTGTTGGTGATCTCAGTCATCATCAACAATTTTACAGTATAAATGGTCTTTGTAGATAATAGATGCTCTGTAAGTTTGTTGTCTAATATAGCCTTTGCAATGATGAACCTTGAAGAGTTAAACCTAATATAACTACTGAATCATGTCAAAATGTTAGACCGGACAGTGATACCAGCCTTAGGAATAATAAAAGTGCCCTTCATAAAAGGTCTAACTCTCAGAGCATGTGATAGTGATGGCAATATTTGTAGTTGTAAAAGTGATAATGGCTTAGAATGTACCATTGGGGAGATCTCTTTTGTTTGATCTTAATGTTATTGTGAATGTGAAAAGAAGAAGTGTCACAATTCCCTTACTAGATGGAATAAATTTAAAGGTCTATAAGACCCCACAAAAGGAGTTTAGGGTAGAACCTGTAAAAAAAAAGGGCCATACTCCACATAAAAATGGAAGAAGTAGGAATAGTGTAGTTATTTAAAAAAGAGGTCCAAGAGGGAACATAACCTATGAGAGAGTTGGAAAATTTCTAAGTAGCAGAAGCTGACCTATAGAGATACCTCAAGGTCGATGCCACTTTTCTGAGGAAGGAGAAGGATAAGGCAAAGGCCTTTTTAACAAATGATAAGGCTATCTTCACTTGGGATTCAACTAAGATGTCTGGAATTACTCCTGAGGTAATGATCCATCAGCTAAGTGTGGATCCCTTCCAGAGACCTATCAAATGGAAAAAGAGGTGCTTCAGGCTGAAAGACAGGATATAATAGATGAAGAAATGGATAAGCTTCTAAAGGCAGGATTCATTTAAGAGGTCGAATACAAGGAGTGGTTAGCCAATGTTGTGTTGGTAAAGAAATCCAAAGTGTCCTATTAGATGCGTGTGGGTTTCATAGACTTAAACAAAGCTTGTCCTGAAGACTGATACCTACTCCTAACAATTGACAAGCTGGTGGACTCCACAACATTTATGGATACATGTCGTCTTTAGATTCTAAGTAATGGTATTACCAAATCAAGATGCATCTAGGTGATGAACAATAGACTTCATTCATCATAAAAAAGGGAACTTATTAATACACATCCATGTCCTTTAGCCTAAAAAATGTTGGGGCAACATATTAATGGTTAGTGAATAAGATTTTCAAATATCAGAGAAGAACTTGGAAGCTTATAAGGATGACATAATTGTCAAGGGCAGAAGCTTTCAAGAGCATATTAAGGATTTGGGAAAAGTCTTTAAAGTCATGAATCAATATAGCCTGAAGCTCAATCTAGAAAAATGTGCCTTATTCATATAAGGAGGGAAGTTCATAAGGTATCAAGTCAGCAAAAAAGGGATAGAGCCTAACCTGGATAAAGTCCAAGTCATCTTGTACGTACCTGCCGTAAAAAATGTGAAAGAAGCATAAAGGCTCACTAGAAGACTCGTAGCCCTAAAATAGATCATGTCAAAGTCTATAGAAAAATACATGACATTATTTAAAAGCTAAGAAAAAAATGAATACTTTGAATGGCAAGAGGATTTTCAAAGAGCCTTAGAAGATTTAAAAAAGTTCCTCACATTATACTAGGCCCTCAGTAGACCCCTACCAGGAGAAATGTTCTGGGTGTATTTTTCACTATTTTTCCTCTACATTTAAGTTGATTTTTATTCAAAAATTATTTTGAATTGGTTTTTTTTTAAAGTGATTTTAGCTAAGTTTAGGAATCTATACAAAAACAGAGTTTTTAGAACTAAAGACGAGGTTCTTGAATGAACGGAGATCGAAGGAGAAATTTTTAGAGATTCTAAGGCTTAAGTGGCCTGTATAGGGTCGTATGTATTGTGGTTATACCCATACGAGTGAAGCTAGGCCATACAATTTACTAAGCTAAAAATCATCAAGTGCGTTGGGCTGTAACAAATTGGAATTAGCCGTACACATAAGTATAGGTCTTACTCCTCTTTGGATTGTTTTTAGGTGTACGTACGAGTTGAGAGCCTTTGTATGGGCCTATAAAAACACGTTTGGGCTTTACAGATGCAGTTTGTCTGACAGAATAAATACTCAATTTTGCTCTTTTTCACGAAAAAATACTGTACTAGATAGGAGATTAGAGATTGATTTTCTTATTTTGACCTATTTTCCCTTAGATTACATTAGTTTTTTTTATTTGATTTGGCTTGTAAAGAAGGTTAGAGCTGGAAATTCTTCAAGGAGATTAGGAAATTCTACAACTCTTTCGAAGGTTTATTTTCTTAACTATTTCTTTGATTCCTCATTGGTTTTTCTCGTATTAAGATATTAAGCCTATTACCCATGAGTTTTAATGATAATTTTTTAAGTTTAGAACCAATTATGAGTTAAATTTTCACTGTCTAGAGATTTTTATGAAGTAGTCATGATATGAATATAGTGATTAGGTCTTTTGATTATGCCATGCTTATACTTGATTTAATTGATTAATTGATTAATTGATTATAAACTATTTCTTGATCACCAGTTAGTTTAATTAAGCATTTGGGTGATGAAGTAGAGTGGAAATCCAAACCCAGAACTCGTTCAATTAGGATTCAAAAACGAATTAAAAATATAAGTTTTAGGATTACATTCAATAATTAATGCATGTTTTCTCTAGATTATCTATATGAATGTGATAGCTAATATGATACCTCTAGTGGATGATTGTGTTGAAAATTGAATCATTTAACATAATTGATTGACCCAATTGTGAAAGTTCATAGATGATTGACTGTGGATTGTTAGATCTCAAGATTCTTTCATATAATTGCAAATCAACATATTTACTTTGGTTGCCTTTAGTTTAATTAATTATATACTTTTCAAAATCCAAATTTCTTTCACTTTTAGTTATTATTTGTGAAACAAAGACATAACCAACCACGAGTTCTTTGAGAATAGGACCTTAGGTTCTCATTCTATACTATGATAGCCCATATACTTGCAGACACTTTTAGTCAGTTTATCTCAAGTTGAGCAAGTTTTGGCAGCGTTGCTGAGGACCTTACAACACATTATTTATTTATTTCGTTGATTAATACATTTATTTTAGTTTGTTGTTTTTATTTTTTATCTTGCTTTTCAAAATTTTATGAATGAAAAAAGATCTCTTAAAGGAGAAAAAAGATCTCTTAAAGGAGATATTCTTCCTTTGGTTGATAACATGCATAGGATTAGAGTGGGGAACAGAAGGTTGGAAACCACGAAAGACCCTCCAGCCATAGTCATCCCACCTAACGATCACGGGGAAGAAAGAGATATTTATTCCAATAAACCAAGGACAGAGTGATCAGATTGTTATTGACCTTTCAAGAATCATGAAGGATTAAATAAGGTTGATGAAGGAGATTGCCGAGCTAGTAATAAAAATGGCAACATCCTGCATCTGTTTTGTCACGGCTTCTAGGAACTATGAGCTCAAGTCGATACATTACAATATATAGTCATCATTCTATGAAGTGGCTAATGAGGATCCTTTCAATAAGGGATTTTTACTCCAGCATTCATACCATCCCTTTATAAGATCTAACAGAAGATCAACTGAAGATGAGGTGTTTTCCTTACACCCTTAAGGATGCAGCCAAGACTTGACTTATGACACTTTCTCCTAATTCCCTTACAACTTGGTAGAAAGTGTATAACAAGTTTATAGGAAAATTCTATTCCCACTAAAGGATGATTGATCTTTGCACTAAGATTACAACATTCTCATAAATGAAAGGTAAGCCTTTCCATGAGGCAAGGGAATGATTTAAAATATTGCAAGTTTAGTGTTCACATCATCACTTCCCACTTCGATTTCTCAATCAATTATTCTATGATGGGTTGACTCATTAAAATCAAGGTATTGTGGACCATTCTACTGGTGGCTCAATAAGCCAGATAATAGTCGAGGAGGATAATCAGTTGTATGAGATGCATGGAGCCAATTCCAAGCTAAAGAGTGTGAGGGTAATGTGAGCAATTGTTCAAGATAGTGCCCAAAGTAAAGATATGGATATGCAAATAGCAAAGCTCACTCACCAAGTTTAGATGTTGACAAGGAAGGGTAACTGTGAACCTTTAATTTTATACCTCTAGAATCACCGCTTGCCTCAACTAGACTTAAAGATTTGGAACAAAATGGGGTCAAGGCGCAGTGCCCCTTATTCCATCCAGGCATATTCTCAAGGAAAATTTTAGATTGTAAGGTTTACATGGAAAAGTTTGCATATCCGAACATATTCTTAAGGAAAAACCTTAATTTTTAGACCATTAAATCCAGTTCGTTAATATCAGCCCAACGGTTCAAACCGTGCTCAAATCGAACTTCGAATGGATCTAGAAAACCTAAAAAATCAAATCTAATCAGACCAAACAAGACCCAAGAAATCAGACCTTGTCAACCAAGCCCAAAATGCACGCGTTTAAGCCAAACGCATAACCAAACGTATGCGTTTAGCCCAAACACAATGCATTTGGTACAAACATAATGTGTTTTTCCAAAAAAAATGTGTTTTTCCAAAACAAATGTGTTTTGGATTGTAGGATTTCTAGCACACACTTCTATAAATTCAGACTTTTAGATCGATTTCAGAGAGAATTTTTCAAACGCCTACAGACCTAATTTTCTGACTATCAGACACTATTAAACACTATAATTTAGACCAAAATTGATCAAATACACCAGACACTTTCAAAATTCATCAAAAGTTCTTATTTTTCAAATAATCCACCGATTCAATTTCCACAGTTCTAGTTCAGAAATACAGACAACAATCCTCTCCGATCATGATGGAGACTCATTCCGGTTTCATCAAGCCATCAGAGCGATCAATGTCCAAATCTTGCAAACAAAGGTAAATTGGGTATAGTATTATCTCTCCCTTTTACTTATGAAATTAAGTCCTAAATATAAATTAGTAATTTTTATCATGAAAATTCTTTTTCTGATATAAACTAAACTAATCAAAGCCCTAAAAAACTATTAGGCAAATCCATTCAATCAAAATCACTTTTTTCTTAATCAAAATTCAATTTGGTTAACAACCTATTCAGTTTACAATTGTATTATCTAATATTTTTAGCTTTTGAGCACACAACCAAACCCCCCACTATTTTTCATAACAGCCCCACCTTTCGCGAGAGGGGAGAACGACGCGGGGTTTGATTTCCATTCAAAGGGATACGTCAGCAAGTCTTTTCATGGCTTCAACTCCAAATTATATTTTTCTTTTATTTTATCTATTCTTTTACTATTTCTATCATCCGTGTATGTTTTACTTTGTTCATTATTACAATTGGATGTATCTTTATGATTTTGATTATGGATTTGTATTTGGGAACGTGTGCTCCTCCAAAATATGAGGACTGGAGGAGAGATCCCTTAGTTTTTAGTTAACATTGTTTCTCATGTAATTTATCACTTTGTTTAGGGATGTGTACCTTCTCTAGAACCTAAAGTGGGCTAGAGGAAGGACCATTGATTTACTTTCCTACCTTTACTTCTTTATATGATTGTCATGCATCATAGCCTACTCATGCATCATAATTTGCCATGATTATTTGTTCATGCACCATATAATATGCCATACATACATGAAACCAGATTTTAACCAAAATCACTTTTCTTAAACCAAAAGGTTTTATTAAAAATGGTAAAACTATTTTTTTCTAAAATTGCTTTAATCAAATCATGAATCCCCGGACCCTACTTTGTTTCATGGCCAAACCTTTTCTAAATTGGGAAAATTAATAAGAATTTTCATAAAATGGAGTTTTATCAAAATGGTTTCTTAATCACAAATAGAAAAATCATTTTTCTTAAAGAAATAAATGGCAACTCCTTATACTTTAGACCACGTGCATGCCAATGAAAACATATGGATGAACAAATGTGAGAGTTGTCCGCAATCCACGACGCCATGTGCAATCTGACCCCTAGTGATCGATTTTCTTATGCCATAAACTTAAAGGTGCACTATAAGATCCCACGAGCTGCTTGGACATGGCCTCACAACTAGAGACTCCACTGGGAATATTTGAAACCGAATCAAACTTAAGTGGATTATTTTCTAATAAAACACCTTTTGGATTAAGACTGTGTGAGAGTAGGTTTTCATGTATCACTTAACATGTTCCTTTATATTAGGAAAACTTAGATAAAGAGAACATCAAGTGAGCTTCCCTCCTTAGGACTTCTTTGCCAATAGTGAAATCATCCAACTCCAAGGCATACCCTCCGATCCTTTCCATTGGGATAACGAGGTCACACGTACAGTTGGACCCAAGCGAACCTCTTTGGTTCACATATGGTAAGGACTATCACACCTCTAGCCATTAGGGAACCTTTATAAACACCTAACCTTTATGTAATGATTAGAGTTGACCCTAGGTCTCACGTACCCTAATAACTCTGATATTACTTGTTATCATGAAATCTTTTTAATTCATGCATACCTACATGCATGCATCATTGCATCTAAAATATTGAAATTGAAAAAAATTGAATTGTTCTTGACAATCCTTAAAACACCAAACACTTACCCTTTTTCATACTTGCCTACCTGCCTGCCATTGGCTTAACTTTCAAATATCTGATACCCTACTTCTTCCTATCCCAAAGGTCAACATGTCTAACACTGGAGACAACACCACCTTCAACCTAGTTGTTGATGCCATTGGCTCTGCACCACCTCTACTTGCTCCACCAGCTCCTCCTGCTGACATTGCCAGAATGCTTGCTGAGATCTATAAAGGCAAGATGAGGCCCTAAAGACTTAATAAGAGACCCTCTCAGCTATGATGCAAGCCCAGGAATAGACCATAATGGGAAAAGTCTAGAAAATACTGACTCAATTCAGATTACAAGCTATTAATCTTGCTTCCACCTCATCAAATTCGGTAAAGAAGTTTTGGCTAATGAAGTCATTATTCCGAATCCATAAATTGGCCATGGAAATAGTACCCCAACTACCCTTACTGTGGATCCTTTCCCAAAAGGGGTTAATGATCACCAACTCCTCAAGATTATGGTTGAAAAGTACGAAGATATGGAGAAAACTTTGAAGGCCTTGAAGAAGAAAGAGAATGTTATGGATGTGAAGACTCTAAGTCCAATCCCCAATACCTGGCTTCCACCCAAGTTTCAGATACCAAGCTTTGAAAAGTTCGATGGAACTTCTTGCTCTAACACTCATTTGAGAATTTATGATTGGATACTCCACCCTTAGGGGGTTGAAGGCGAGCTTCTTGCTTAGGTCTTCCAACAGTCACTTACTAGTGCGACTCTAACCTGGTTTATATAATTAGATGACTCTAAGAAACTAAATTGAGAGTTGATTTGTACTGAATTTTTAAAATAATGTTCATATAATAAAGAAGTTGATATTAAGAGAAGAGAACTTAAAATTACTAAGCAACAACCTAAAGAAACCTTCTCTGCTTTCATAACTAGATGGAGGAAGAAAGCCTCCCAAATGGTAAACAAACTAATAGAATCCGAATAAATTGACATAGTTGTAAAAAATTTATGACCTATGTATCAACACAAAATCATGACACAATACTTTCCTGATTTCAAGGTCTTGATTCATGTTAGTACACGCTTTGAAGATGGGGTTGACTCTGGTGTCATCAAGGACAAAACTCAGACCTTATCTTCAAGATTCAAGACAACCAACAGTACTGAAAAGGAAGATGGGGTCAAGGCCATTTTGACTCGTAAGCCTATACAAATCAAGAGAAGGGAATTCACTAACTTTAGGGGATTAACACTGAGCTATCTCCTTACATAATGCTTTGAAAAGGGTGCCTTCTAGCCATTGGAGCTTAAATCTATCCCTAATCCTTTGCTAAAGAACTTTAACATGTCTAAGAAGTGAGACATCATCAAGGGCACACACATAAAACTGATGATTGTCAGGCCCTTAGACATAAAATATAAGATCTCATTGATGCTGATGAACTCTTACTACCTACTGCAAACATTGGAACAAATCCTCTGTCAGAGCACAATGTGAATGTAATCTTGGATGAATTTGAGGAAGGGGATTCGACGTACCTCATTACTAATGTTTTTCCCTTAAGCAATCACCATTACACTAGAGAGGATTAATCTTCCTCAGAGAGGTCCTTCTCCCCAGTCGCTCACTTCCGCCTGGCCGAACCTCCTTGGGAAGGTCAGTCCATAATGACTACTGGTGTGTCATCATCGACCTATGATACTTGGGAGATGAAATAGATGCCATCACATGAAGTGGTAGAATAACTCAAGCGCCCGCTGCTCCTACATCTGTAAATCTACCAATAGCTAAGAATAAAGGGACTCCTAAACCTGAAGAGGATCCCGTACTCAAACAGCTCAAAAAGACTCCAGCTAGCATCTCTTTATGGAATCCACTATTGTCTTTTTATTCTCACCTCCAAGCTCTTTGCAAGGTGTTGAGCCAATGTTAAACATCACCTTATATCACTCCTGAAACCCTAGTTGCATCGATCATGAGCTCTAGGAAAGGGGCATCCATCTCTTTCTCCTATAATGAAATCTCACCTGGGGGACCACATAATGATGCTCTATATATTATTATTATCACTAGAGAGAAGATTGTCCCTATAACTTTGATAGATAATGGTTCTGCTCTCAATGTCTGCCTATTAAAGGTTACAAGCTATTTAGGTTTGACAGCAACTGATTTCACTCCCTCCGACTAGATCGTGAGAGCATATGACAATTCATAAAGAGAAGTTCTTAGAGTGGCAACACTGATCGTCACCATGGGCCCAATTACCTTTAAGGTTCTATTTCAAGTCGTTGATGTGCCATCATGCTTCAACTTGCTCCGTGGGAGACCCTGGATACATCAGGCCAAGGCTGTGCCATCTATTTTGCACCAAAGAGTTAAGTTTCCTTTGAAAAATGGCATAGTCACTATCAAAGCTGACACGTCTGGTAAATCTGAAGTCCCAGAAAAAATACTGATTCTGAAAATCCAGCCTGAGTTATCGACATATCCTTTATCCTACTTCTCATTTGTACAATTCATTAATACTATTAATAATGAAAAAGAAAGATTTATCCTAGAGTTTGACCCTTACCGCAACCCAATGGTTGGAAACATTCTCAAACACATGGCCTATTTCCCTAGTATAGGCCTGGGTAAGAACCAATAAGGTATGAAATATTTTTGATGAGTACCCCATATCCATTCCACCATTCGGCTTGGGTTACAAGTGCACTGATGAAAAAGTTGAGGAGGCAAAAGCCCAGGCAAGAGAAAGATCATTAATTGCTAGCAAAGGGGGTGGAATTGATTATCCCCTAAGGCCATGTTTTAGGACCGTCAATGGGTATTTTGTCAAAAAAGGGGAGACGGTTTCTTACTATGCCTTCCTTGAACCATGGATTTACCTGGTGACTGGCATTAGAATTCCTGAATTTGAGCTATTTTTGATGTGAAGCTGACCATTGAAGACTGCCAGCCTTTGTACTTCGTGGACAATGATTATGAAGAGAACATGAAAGCAAGCCTCTTTAGCGAAATAGATGTTCTTACTAATGAGGAGGAGAAATATGGACTCTCCACTCTAATCAAGCCTACCGATGGAAAGTTGAAGAATTGACACTATGATGAAAGCCCTTTTGAAGCTCCTGAGTCTAAGTCAGATACTGAGTTCGAGTCAAAATGTGACACTAGGTCTGAGTCATCTTCTTGATCCGAGTCAGATACTAATGTAATTTGTCAATTGGGTTTTAACTATGAGTTTTAGGTAACCGTGGACCTATCTCCAGTTCCTATCAATAAGAATTCAAAATTTTATTATTATGACTCTGTCTTTTTATTTTCTTTTGTTGTTTCAATTGATGAATCTAACCTCAATCAAAAAGAAAATAAAATAAATAAAATAAAAGATGCATCTAAGGAGCCCATAAACATTGGCACATATGACATGCCTAAAAACATATATATTGCATCTGCATGCTCGAATAAATAGGACAATGAAGCTGTCATCGAATGGTTTGAAAACTACTTCACCTGGTAGCCCAACGATATGACCAGACTTGATCCATGCATCGTCATCCACAAGATTCTGACATACCCAGATTGCAAGCCTATCAAACAGAAACACAGGCGTATGAAGCCATCATGGTCTATTCCAATCAAGGAAGAAGTAGCTAAGCAGCTTTCGCACAACTTCATCGAACCCATCAATTAACCATCTTTCTTTGCCAACATTGTCCCAGTACCAAAAAAGGATGAAAAAGTTATAATGTGTGTGGACTATCGAGACCTAAATAAGGCATGCCCTAAAAATGATGTTGCACTACCCTATATAGACCTATTAGTCGATGCATTAGCTGGTTCGGAGATGGTTTCCTTAATCGATCTAGCTGTGGGGTATAATCAAATCCCAGTCCATCTTTTAGACAAGGAAAAGAGAGTTTTTATTACTAAATGGGGCATTTATTATTACAGAGTAATGCCATTTAGGCTAAAGAATGCCAAAGCCACATAACAGAGAATGGCTACCATGGTTTTTCGTGACTTAATGAATAAAGAAGTGGAGGTGGTCATTAAAGGTGCTACCCCTGAACTGCATCTGCAAGCACTGGAGAAGTTCTTCATTAGGCTTTGACAATACAATCTCAAATTAAGCCCCAACAAATGCATATTTGGAGCCTCATTTGGACTATTCCTTAGGTACATGGTAAGTAAGAAAGGCATCAAAATGGATCCAGCCAAGTCTAAAGCCATACTTGACATGCCGCCTCCTAAAGCTGAAAAGGAGATAAGAGGCCTTCTGGGCCATCTTCAATACATATTTTGGCTCATCCACCAAATAGCCAACACCAACGATTTGATATTCAACCTTCTCAAGAAGAACTCCTCCAAATAGTAGATTGCGGAGTGCTAGATAGCCTTCGAATAGATTAAGAAATATCATTTGAATCTGCCTACCCTATAGCCTCCTAGGCTTGGTCAACCTCTACTACTTTACCTAACTGTTACTGAAGAAGCCATAGGGGCAATGTTGGCACAAAAGGCCCCAAATTCCTACAAAGAGAATGCCATCTATTACTTGAGTAAGAGGATGGTGGCTCATGAACTCAAGTACAAGTGCATTGAAAAACTCTGCCTAGCCTTGGTATAGGTCTATCATAAGCTAAGACATTATCTGGGGGCATACATCACACATGACCTCACTGATGAGAGTCTGCTCAAGAATCTAATAGAGAAGCCAATCCTAGACAGTAAGATGGCTAAATGGATGGTAGTCCTGGCAGCTTATGACCTCAAGTACATTCAAAGAAAGTCCATCAAAGGTAGTGTCATCGCCAATCAATTGGCTGGGGCCCCAACTAATGATAATTAAGAAGAGCCTAAATTTCTTGACAAAGACATCCTAATCCTTCAAATTGAAACATGGAAATTGTATTTTGACGGAACTACGAACTATAACATCCTGAAAATTTTGACTTAGGACCATGAGCAAGCGAGCACCGTACATCGTAACTTCAAAGTACCGATTGAATTAATTGAGAAATTATATCTGAATGGGATGATCATCCGTAATATGATCAACTTCAAATATAAGAAAACGAGTAAATCGAGTCGTGACATACATGAAATTTTATTGAAACGTTAAGAAATTTTGGAAATATAAATACTTAGTGTTTTGAAATAAATATATGTATATACATATAAATGAAATATATTGGGAATAATTAAAAATACATTTTATTCCCATATAAGTACACATGGAATAAGTGAATATGAGTACATGTGATTACTAGGAGTGTAGATAATAAAAATATAAAACAAATTAATAATAAGGAATAGTAAAACAAAATTTATAAGTTAATTAAAAAATAAATTAACAAAATTTCAATATTTGTAATGATAGGATTCTTACTCCATCATTTGTGTGTAAGATAAAAGATTAACTTATGAATTAAAAGAAAATTACTATATAGGTGCCAAGTGTCAATATTGACAAGAAATTATCATGATTAACATTTAAATCATGTTTTACCACAACAAATAATGTAGTAATACAATAAATTTTAATCTTTTTTGTTAATGACATGTATTATGAAGGGATTACCCAATTTTAATAGTTAAATTAAACTAGCCAAATTAACTAACCTGAGGTTAGGGTAAACTAAAGTCATAAACCATGTAATTAACATCTTAATTAACCATACATGAATACCTTCTATCCACCTATAATTACCATAAGTTATTATTATTTATCATTCTTCTTCTTCTTCTTCTTCTTCTTCTT
>CAOJBK011579562.1:0-21230 GCA_948294925.1 Codiaeum variegatum
AGCATGACATGTGGCAAAATACTTCAGATAAAATGAGGCACGTGGCACGGTCAAAATGCTCTTCACATAAAAGATTTCGAGGAAACGAACCGCGAAGCATAGACCTCGAGGGAAAATTCTTGTTCAAACAGAGGACTCAGAACAAGAAATCCTTCAACCTCTTATGAACAAAGGGGGCCACTGATACAGGTCTACCCAAAATGGACCAAAAAGGATCTGGGCTGTAATGGCATCTAAAAGCCCAAGCTAGAAGATAAAAGCCCAAGTCCATGAAACCTTTGGTTCCCACCTTCTGTATAGAAGGCTTCGGCCACTTGACGAAGAGACGAGCAAGACTTCAAAGGCTCACCTCGAAGTCCACCTTCGACCCTTTTATCCCGGACACGTTTCAAAGACCTATAGATGACATGTGTCCCATTTTCTTGATAAGTATTAGGTCATGTTCTGTGTGGAGGCTACCACGTAGACCAATCACAATGTTCCACGTGGTCCAAAGAATTATTATATATAGTTTATCATGTCACACTTTTCAAGGTACGTTCACTAAACCTAAAAAACTACCAAAAATATACTTTTTAAAAGGCTGATAGTAGGCCTAAGGCATACAAATCCATCACTGACTTGAGTGTCGGAGGATCAGTGCTAGGCAACACGCTTAGCCCTCTTAGCTCACTATTGTTCATTGTGAAGGTATCAAGATTCTATCTGGTTCTGGCCTAGAGATCAGAAGTTGTTAAGTCAAGACTTATCAAACACCATTGAAAGAACACTTCTTTAATTCACAAATAAAAACATGTTTCAAGAACAAATGTAAATAAAAACTTAAATATAAACCAAACCATCACATACCCTAACTAAATCAAACAAATTTTGAAACAACAAAAGTCACGAAATTGAAAGAAGAAAACCTGAAATCCAAATTTGATGAAAATCTTTCCTTGAATGTTGAAGAGTTGAAGTTTGAGAGAGATTGAAGTGTTTAAGAGGGAATTTTTTTTCAAAAATTTGGGAGGTTAGATGTGAATGCTCTATTTTTGGGGATTAAAATGATTTTTTTTAAAAAAATGTGAAAAACTGCCCCTTTTTACAGTATAGAAGGCTCTCACGGTCCTAGGCATGCATTGTGTCGGTGCCCGTGAGAGGCCTCTGTACTTGTTTTAAGCCTTGCCATGGCTCACATGTCCATGTGACCACGCACCTTCAGTCTTCAATCCAATGAGCCCTCACAGTCCTAGGCACTGGTCGTGCCAATGCCTGTGAGAGGCTATTGGACTGGATTCCACAGGTGGCACTGGCTCTTGCCAGTCGTGAGCCAATGCCCGTACGGCCTTCCCCTATTTGGTCCAGAGGGCTCTCATGGTCCCAGTCACGGGCCGTGACGGGGCTCGTGAGAGGCTACTATACTAAAAAAAAAATCATTCTGGGGGTTTTACCTCACGGCCCGTGAGAGGGACCATGACAGGTCACTGCATCAACTATCCTACTCTTTTTCATGCATATGCTTACCTTGGTTTGAGCCATGGATTTTTGGGCCATTCCATGACTCGAACCACACACCCTTTTTAGCTGAATGTAACCCGTTACGCCTATAAAACCCTTCGATCAAGTGTTAAGTCTGTCTTCTCTCACGTAAGTCAAAAGAAATTGACTAAAAAAAATAAAACCAAAAAAACTAAACATTAAAGCGATGGGTTGCCTACCACCAACCACTTCTTTAACATCATCTTAGTTGGATGTTAAGTGAGGTTGTTACCTCACCTCTAGTTCCTCCTCATACACTCTAAGGCACCCATATTTTCCAGGACCAAAACATCCCATCTCAGTCATGCCATCAAATTTCATGTTTAAATAATTTAAACACAACTCTAGAATGGACTTAGGAAGCCATACCTTAGCTCCTTGCTCAAGCTTCACTTCTTGCTTTCTTTTTGGCTTCTTACTTACTTCCTTCTTTGCCCTATTCTTGGGCTTCACAACTTTAACTGCTGGAGGTTTCTTTCTCTCCAACTCCTTTTCCTTCAGCATTTCCTTATCCTATTTTGACACACACTCAACAACAACATTATTGTCTAAATTTAAAACCCCCGTTGAGATTTCATTATTAACTACTGACATGCAATAATTAACTTGCTCTTAGGGTGGCATATGTGTTTTAAAATCAGGAAGTTGGAATACAATATTTTCATCAGCAACTCTCAATGTTATTTTTGCCTCGTGCACATCAATAATAACATGGGTTGTCGCTAAGAACAGCCTACCCAATATGAGAGAGTTGTTAACCATGTCTTCAATCTCAACAATAAGGAAATCAAAGGGAAAAACAAAATGGACAATCTTGACCAACACATCCTCAATTATACCCTTAGGGTATATGACAAACATGTCTGCTAACTGGATGCTCAAGTGTGTTGGTTTAGGTTCACCCAATCCTAATGCCTTAAAGACTTGGTAGGGCATCACACTAACACTAGCTCCCAAATCAACCAAAGCTTTACCAATATATAAATTCCTTAAAACACAAGGAATTGCAAAACTCCCTAGATCTTTCAGCTTTTTCGATAGTATACGAAGGTTGGTATAGCTTTCCTCTGATATCTGTACGACAAACACCTCTTTAAGCTTGCCCTTTTTTACAAGCAACTCCTTCAAGAACCTTGCGTACTTTGGCACCTGTAAAAGAGCTTCGACCAAAGGGATATTAATATGCAGCTGCTTAAAAATTAACAAAAACTTATTGTAATCGGGGTTTGCTACATTTTGTCTAAGCCTCTCAGGTAATGGCACTCAAGGCTTGTACTCTGACTCTGGGGACTTAGGCCTATCTGCCTTCTTTTCTTCAGCTTTCTCTTATTGCCCCATCTCTTTTCCATTATCTTCACCATGTGTCTCATTCTCTTTCTCAACCTCACCATCCATTTGGGTTAGCACCCTCGACTTTTTAAGCTCTTCCAAATTTTTTCCACTCCTGAGTGTGATAACCTTCAGTTCTGCTCTAGGGTTTGCTTCTGTGTTGCTGGGTAATGCACCTAGCTTCCCCTTACTCAACATTTTGGCAATTTGACTCACTTGGGTCTCAAGCCTTTATAGTGAGGCCTGGTTATTCCTGATCATGACATCATGTGCTTGAAATTTCTTATCGTTAGCTTTCATATACTCTCTCAGAATCTCTTCTATCTCGCTTTCTTTCAATTGAGGGGTTAATTGTTGCATAGGAGCTCTTGGCTGGAATCCGGGTGGAGGAACCCTATGTTCATTATTATTCCTCAATGAAAAGTTAGGATGATTTCTCCACCCAGGACTATTTGAATAGGGGTTGTTACCTTCCCTCTGCTTATTGCCCATGTAGTTGACTTGCTCCTAACCCCCACTTGAGCTGCTTGAACCATACAAACCTAGCATGTTACATTCATGTCCTTGGTGATCTCCACCATAAATCTCACATATCAACATTTGTTGTCTCGAATTGCCAAAGGCCAACATGTCAAACTTCTTATTCAATGCTTCCATTTGGGCTGACAAAGATGTAACAACATCTACAAAATGGATGCCTTGAGCCTTTAGCCTTGTTTGATCATGTGGGTTCGGTAACTAGCGATAATATGACCGAGACATCTCCTCAACAAGCTCCCATACTTCATCTGGTGTCTTTGATTCCAATGATCCTCCTCCGGATGCAAATAAGAGTTATCTATTATTGTAGTTGAGACCATTGGTGAAACTCTCTACCTACTGCCATAGCTCAAAACCATGATGTGGACATTTCAGCAACAAGTCCTTGAACCTTTCCCAGCCTTTATAGATTGAATCCCCCTCTGGTTATGAGAATGAGTAAATTTCTTAACGGATCTTGGCTGTCTTAACTGGTAGGAAATACTTCACAAGAAATGCTACTCCCAACTACTCCCAAGTTGAAAAGTGCCCAGCTGGAAATGATTTCAGCAACTTCTTCGGGGTTTCCCTCAAGGAGAATAGGAACAACCTCATCTTTATAGCATCCTCTGACACCCCCATTCATCTTGAACGTATCATATTAAGCCCTAGATCTACTTTGGATGAAGTTAGATCATGTTTGAGTCACCCCGCCTCAGTCTCCTTTTGGCTCTCCCCTTTGAAATCTGAAAATTCACACTTAAATAAGTCTTAGAATGCTGGTACGAGAGGCTCCCACGACCCATGCATGTGCCTGTGTCAGCCTTCTATGAGATATATCCTGGGATTGAGAGACAAATTACTCGTACGGTCCCTATCATGGCTCGTGACAAGGACCGTGATAGGCTATTGCTACTTTCCCTCCTTCTAGCACGGTTTCTGCTTCCTCTATCACGAATCATGCCACTGGCTGTGACAACCTTCTATGCTTGGGGTCATGAGGTAGTAAGCTCTTACGGTCCCTGTCCCAGCCCATGACGGGGACCATGAGAAGCTACTGCTTCTCACGCCCTCTCCATGTTTGTTCCCATGTTCTGCACTCCTTCTGTCATGGCCAGTACAGCCGGTCGTGATAGAGGATTGCCTCCCAGCATCTCAGCCTTGGCACGCGTTGCTCTCACAGGATGTGAGGCAAGACATAAGGCATCCCTAAGCCTTCGTTCTTCGCTTTACTTTTTGAGTATTTTCTTCGTCTTTCAAGCCTAAACTTCAAACTAATTCCTCCTAGCTTGGAAATTTGAATGATTACTTAAAAATGGCTGAAAACACTTGAAACAAACAAATTAAATTCAATTTAACATGTAAAATCATCAAGAATATGGTATAAAACATTGTATATTTTGCTAGTTATCAAATGCATTTCTATAAGTTTTGACCTTCAGAACTGTTCCAAGTTCCAATTTTTTCGGCCGCACATAACTATTTTTAGTCTCAGTGTTCACTCTCTAGACACACTCACACACCCCTAAACACCTCCTAAACACTACAATTTCCACCAAATCAAGTCCAAATCGTCAGAAACTCATAAAAAGCATTCTAGTTCCAATCAATTCCTTTAATTCCAGTTTAGACAAACACTGGCCCTCTCCGATCACAATAGAGAATCGCTCTGATTTTGTCAAGTCATTAGACCCTCCAGTTCCCAAATCTCATAAGCAAAAGGTAAATTGGATACAATATACCTCTTTTCTCTTTAAGTCTGAATTAATAAAGCCCTTTTAATTAGAATTAAGGCATGATTCATCAACATTCCATTTTTATAAAAATGAACCATTTTAAGCCCTTTAACTATGAATTAAGGTATTATTTATCAAAATTCTATTTTTGTAAAGATGGATCATACTAAGCCCTAAAATGAACTTTGGTAATTTCATCACTTCAAAATCATTTTTTTCATAATCAAAACTCAATTTGATTAACAACCTATCTGGTTAATGGTTTTATTAACTAAAATTAGTTAGCTTTTGAACATACAACCAAACCACCCACTGTTATCAGAATATCCCCACCCTTCATGAGAAGGGAGAACGGCATGAGGTTTGATTCTCATTTAAAGTGATACGCCGGCAAGCCTTCTAATGGCTTCAACTCCAAAATCAATTTTCTTTTATTTTTCTTATTATTCATTTAATTACTTATGCTATTAGCTCATTATTATCATTATTTGTTTGATTTGCGGTACTCTCTTTATTTTATGTTATTGTTGTTATTTAATTACGGATTTGTATTGGGGAACATATGCTCCTCCCAAATTTGAGCTCTAGAGGGGATATCCCTTGATTTCAATTATTTTTGCAATATAATTTACCTCTTTCTTTAGGGATGTGTGCCTTCCCTAGAACCTAAAGTGGGTTAAAGGAAGGATCCCTGATTTACTTTTGTGACTCGCCGGATCAGTATCCAAGAAGACTCGTGTGAGCTAGCCAAACGCGCATTTAGCACCAAACTTATGTGTTTGAGCTGTGATGCATGTGTTGGCACCAAACGCATGCATTTGGGTCTAAACGCACATGTTTGGGCTTGATGCATGATTCTATGCCCTGGCTTGCAAGTTCACCCATCTAAACTCTATTTTTCTACCTCAATTTCTGTGCCACTATAAATATATTTGTATACAAAAAATGTCAATTTCTTTCTATTTTATTTGCAATAAATAGTCCTATTTCAATCACATGATGCATGGCTGGTACACAAAATTGGACCGAGTTAGCCGGATCAATCTCGAAAAGTATGGTACGAGCTCTCTCCCAACACTTAGGGGTGTCAAGATAGATAAGGAATTTCTAAACGCCTATATATGTTTTTGGGATCCCATTGACCATGTGTTTCGATTTGGGGCAAGCATGGACGAGATGTGTCCAATCTTTGAGGAATTTTCAGCTTTGCTCAGCACGAACCCCGAGGCTGACTTTACTGTTTTGGCTGAGAGGGTAGGTTATTTAAATTCCTTTAAAAGGCTATTGGATTTAAGCATGGAGGATGCTTTGAGTATGGTGAAGGATGATTTTATGGACTTGCTTGCCTTGTCCCATATGTTCTGGGAGGATTCAAAGGATGATTTCATTTAGAGGGCTAGGAAACTGAAGGCCTATGCATTTGGTCTGACTGCTGGCTATATCTTTGTAGGCCCGGTTGAATGGGGTAATGCAAGGGTGGCTGATATGATACCCCAAATGGGTGAAGGGAAGTCAATTATGGGTATTATTTTGGCTAAGACGCTGCTAAGCCTTGATTTCCATTACAATTCTAGAGGACATTGGACCATTAGTCTGGTTTTGCTCCAAGTTCGTAGACCTTTTTCCTTGCTTGTCTATTTTAGCATAAGTGAGGCTAATTTTTTTATTCATGTTTTCCTTTTCAGATTTAGTTGAGAGACTATCTCAAGGTTTTTGTTGGTCCACCCCCTGGGTTAAGGGACTATCTGCCATCCTAGTATCAGACTAGGACAATTGTGATCAGTTTCTCTGTTGAGATAGAAAGGATTAGCTAGTTGATGGAGTTAAGTCCTTTTGATCTACTATAGAGACTTGAATGGTATACTGTTATCAAGCAACTCATGACAAGTAGTCAAGGGTACAAACATTTGTATTTGCTTGGTCTCAAGGAGGTGACATGGTATCAAGCTACCCGAGTCCTTCATCAGATGGGACATTATCAAGACGTGCCCCCAGATGGTCCAACTTTTTTCAACCATGGTGAGTGATAGAGTGGCTAGAATTGTTCTTAAATGTTCTATTCATGACTTCACAAAGGCAATGATGATTCCTGGTATCAATTATGGTAAGTTGCATGAGTACACTGAGTGGTGGATCGAGACATGTTGGCAAATGGAGAAGTTGAAGCATTATTCCCTTTTGGACCGAGATTAAGGATTGAGTATGAGTTTAGACTTAGGTTTTTTAGAATAATACTTTTTACTTTTTTATGTTTTATTTCTTTTGATTTTTCTATCTCAGGTATCTTATTTTGGTTGTTTCAAAAGATTAATAAAACCTTAATACACATTTTATTTTATTTAAGCTCTTATTTTTTTTCCTAAGCTTCCTTTTTGAATTCTCAACTTAGTGAGGTGCCTTCATTGTTATCTAGATCGCCTTTTCAATTTTCAGTCGGGTAGGCTATACCCTTAATTTTGCCTAAGTCTCCCTTTCAGGTTTTCAGCCTAGCGGGTTTAATTATTTTTTCGATTTGTTTATTTGTTCTTTTTAACTCTTGCATGCAATGTTAAAGAGTCCAAATGTGGATGAAACAAATGATTTTATTGAATGATTTGTATTGCATCCAATGAGGGTTGCATATGTATCTCCTTACATTGAATTTTGAAAATTTGAATTTAGAATACAATTTTTTATTTTGGAGAACCTGGTCCATATAGTTCTTGTTATAAAAAGGATGACGTTTGAATGCATGCTTATGTAACAAGAAAACTATATGAAGTACTTCTTGAGTTGATCAAGATTGGTGGGATGGTTGAACTCATTGTCATCAACATCCATTAGGATGAAGCCTCCGCCTGTCATGATCTTTTTGATGACGTATGGTCCACTCTAAGGAGGTTTGACTTTCCCTCGTGGATTGTTTACAACTTATGTGAAGATTGTGACTTCAAACCCTTTTGTTGAAATGCTTTGTAAGTCTGATTTGTTAGTTTTGAGTATGGTGGAGTGCTTTCATCCTTTTCTCATCAATTAGGTTGAGCTGGTCATAATAGGATTATTGCCAATAGAGTTTGGAGATATGAGCTTCTTAAAGAACTTTAGCTGTCTGAATTTCTAACTATATGCATAGACTAATGAGTAGTGTGTGGCTTCAGTAGCCGATTTATATGTGGTTTTGTACCCAAGGAGGGCACGTGGCAAATGCAGGTGCCAACATTTGTGATTGTTGATCATCTTCTAAAGCATGTTCTTTAATGCTTTATTAGTGGCTTCTATTGTGCCATTGGTTTGAGGTCTGTATGGGGAAGACCTGTGATGTTTGATCTTTTCCTTCCTTAAGTGAGTGACCACTTCCTTTTGAAAGTTTGATCCATTGTCAGAAATGATCTAGTATGGGACACCATATCTAGCAATGATGTTCATTTTAATGAACTGAGCCACATTTCTTGAATCGAGGACTTGGTAAGGGGAAACTTTAACCCATTTGGTGAAATAGTCAATGGCTACCAAGATGTACTCATGACCAGTAGAGGACTTTGGCGAGATTTTTCCAATGACATAAATGCCTTAAACAAGTGATAAGGTACATTTTTTACCCTAAAGTTTACTAGATATACCACATCACCCCTAAACATTTTTTACGAACCAATTAAGCCCCTAACATTATTAAAATGGTGTAGATTAGCACAACATCATTAATGGGAATTAATTTAGATGAAGTGGCATCCCGAGAGCAATTCACATTAGTATGCCTCTTTATCAAAAATGGGTGTCACATCATAAAAAATAGGTCCCATTAATGGAAAGTTGCTAATTTGTACCATTTTTGTAACGTTAGGGGATTCAATGATCCTTCAAAAATATTTGGGAGTAATGTGGTATACTTGGTTAACGTTAGGGTCAAAATTGAACCACCCCCCCCCTAAACAATAAAGGGCCAAGGAATGGAAATTGGATTGAGTGAAGAAGAGGGGAGCTTCTGGAGCTTTGTATACTCTTGACATTTTAGACACCTTCGGGCAAATCATACATAGTCTTCATTCATAGTTAGCACGTATTAGCCCTAATTTATGATCTTGTGAGATAGGGCCCATCCGTTCATATGGGTGCCATCTGTCCCACCATGGATCTCCTCCATAATTTTATAAGCTTCCTCATTAAAAGTGCACCTGAAATGGATGTCATTCCATGTTTTCTTGTAGAGGATGTCCCCCCTTGGTATGAATTCATTGGCCAGTAGCCTTATGGTTCTTCTTTCTGATTTGGGGGCACCTTCAGGATATTCACCTTTTACAAGGTAGAAGTAAATGTCCGAATACCAAGGTTTCTCTTCAGCTTCTTGAATATTCATGCACTGAGTTTGAAAGCTTGGTTGACGCTTGATGCTTATTGAAATATGATAGATAATGAACCCATCACATATTTCTATCATGGATGTGAGGGTTGCCATTGCATCAACAAATCTGTTTTGAGTTCTTGACATGTAATGGAAGGATAAGACATCAAAGCTATTGGCCAACTCTTCAAGGTGCTTATGGTAAGGAACTAACCACTCCTCCTTGATCTTCCATTTTCCCAAAGCTTGGAAGATACTGAGATTGGAATCACCACAAACTTCCAAATTTCTAATTTTGATCTAAAGGGATAATTCCAATCCATATACACAAGCTTCGTATTCGGCTTTATTGTTTGTTACCTTGAAATCCTGTTTAATCACCAAAAGTATACTTTCACTGGTAAGTGTAAGGAACACCATTATAGCACCATAACCCTTGTGATTGGTAGCTCCATCAAAGTATAGTTTCCATATTTCATTTTGTAGAAGATGAATGTCCTCGTCAGGAAACTTAGGTTCATCCTAATGATCATCAGTTGGGACAACATCCATTTGCTTAGAGATGATATTACCATTGATGGCTTTTCTCTAAACGTACTTTAGGTCATAGGCTGCCATCCATCTAGCCATCTTGTTGTCTAGGATAGGCTTTATCATGAGGTATTTGAGTGGACTTTAATCAGTGAGGACATGTATGATGTATGCCCCTAGATAGTGCCTTAGTTTATGGCACACCTATACTAAAGCTAGGTAGAGCTTTTCAATGTAGGTATACTTGAGCTCGCGTGTCAGCATCCTCTTGCTCAAGTGATAAATGGCATTCTCTTTATAGGAATCTGAGGCATTCTAGGCTAGCATTGCCCCCATAGCTTCATCGATGACTATCATGTATAGTAACAATGGTTTCCCAAGCCTAGGAGGTTGTAGGACTGGCGGATTCAGGAGATAATTTTTTATTTGTTCAAAAGTCCTTTGGCATTCCTCGTTCCACTGTTTGGAGGAATTCTTCTTCAGTAAGTTGAAAATGGGACCATAGGTGTCTACTAACTGGTTGATGAACCGACTAATGTATTGAAGACCACCTAAGAAGTCCCTTATTTCCTGTTCAATTTTAGAAGGTGGCATGTCGAGAATCACTTTGGACTTGGCTGGATCAACTTCAATCCCTTTCTTGCTAACCATGTATTAGAGGCATACTCCATATAAGGCTCTAAATATGCACTTTTTGGGTTCAGTTTGAGATTGTACTGTTGAAGTCTATGGAAGAACTTCTCCAGTGCTTGCAAATGTTGTTCGACAGTAGCACCTTTAATAACCATGTCGTTGGCATAGACCTCTACCTCTTTATATATCATATCATGGAAGACTGTGGTGGCCATCCTGTGGTAGGTGGCTCCAATATTTTTCAACCCAAATGGAGTTACTCTATATTAGTAAGTGCCTTACTCTATAATAAATCCTATCTTTTCCTTATCTGGAGGATGAACTAGGATTTGATTGTACATTATGGCCAGATCAGTTAAGGAAACCATCTATAAATTAGATAGTGCGTCAACTAGAAGGTCTATTTAGGGTAGTGAAAAATCATCCTTGAGGCATGCTTTGTTCATATCCCAATAATCCACGCACATTTTGGCTTTCCCATCTTTCTTTGATACTGGGACAATGTTAGCCAACCAATATTGATAGCTAATTGGTTCAATGAAGTTATTAGAGAGTTGTTTAGGCACTTCCTCCTTGATCAGAATGGACCAGGCTAGTTTCATGTGCCTAAGCTTTTGCTTGACAGACAAACAATCTTGATATGTTGGAATCTTGTAGACGATGATGTTAGATCGAGTTTGCTCAAGCCGCTGGGTTGCCAGGCGAAGCAGTCTTTGAATATTTTGATGGCAGATTCAGTGTCCTATTTGTTTGAGCATGTAGGTGCAATGTATGTGTTTTTAGGCATGTCATGAGTGCTAGTGTTTATGGGATCTTTAACTACATCTTTTATTTCATTTATTTTATTCTCTTTTTCTGTTTGATTGAGGTCAAATTCATCAATTGGAACATCAAAAGAAAATAAAGAGACAGGTTCGTAATAATAAAATTTAGTAGTCTTATTGATTGAAATTGGGGATAGGTCCACGGTTACATCAAGTTCATAGTTAATACCCAATGGACCTATTACATTGATTTTAGACTCAGAGTCAGAAGCAGAAGAGGACTCAGACTCAATACTGGACTCGAAATCAGACACTGTCTCTGATGCAGATTCAGCAACTCTAGTAGGGCTCTCTTCATAATGCCAATTTTTAAGCTTTCCAGTAGTAGGCTTGATCAAGGCAGAGAGGTAAGCTTTGTTCTCATTGTCTATCAGGACAACTATCTTGCTAAAGAGTTTGGCTTGCATGTGTTCCTCATAATCATTTCCCAGAAAGTATATGGGCTGGCAGTCTTCAGTGGTCACCTTCACATCAGAGAATAGCTTGAATCTAGGAATTCTAATGCCAGTGATAGGGAAAATTCATGGTTTAATAAAAGAACAGTAAGAAACTGTCTCTCCCTCTTTAACAAAGTACCCATTCAGGGTTCTTAAATATGGCCTTAGGAGATAGTCGGCTTCACCCCCCTTACTAGCTATAAGAAATCTTTCTCTTGCCTTGGTTTTTGCCTCCTCAATTTCATCATCAATGGATATGTAGCCTAAGCCAAAGGGTGGAATGGAAGATGGGTACTCATCAAACGATTTCATTCCATTTTTATTCTTACCCAGGCCCATACCAGGAAAATAGGCCATATGTTTAAGGATGTTCCCAATCATCGGGTTGCAGTATGGGTCAAAGTCTAAAGAGATTGGTCCTTTTAAATTATCACCAGCCTCAATGAATTGCACAAATGAGAAACCGAATAAAGGATATGCTAGCAGTTTAGGCTGGATCTCAAGAATCAGCATAGTGTCTGGGACTACAGATTTTCTAGACTTATTAGCCTTAATAGTGATGATTCCATTTTTTAGTGGGAACTTGACTCGTTGATGTAAAGTTGATGGCACATCCTTAGCTTGATGGATCCAAGGTCTTCCCAGAAGTAGATTAAAGCATGATGGCCCTTCAATAACTTGAAATGGTATTTTGAAGTTTGTTGGGCCCATGGTGACTGTCATAGTTTTCACCCTAAGAACTTCCCATTTTAAGTTATCATAAGCTTGTACAATTTGATAAGAAGGGGGTGAAATCAACATCACTTAATCCTAAGAAACTTGCAACTTTCAATGGACAGACATTGAGTAAAGACCCATTATCCACTCCTTTGTGATAACAATGATTTATAGAGCATCATTATGAGGTCCCCCGAGCGAGATTTCATTGTCAAAGAAAGAGATTGATGCCCCCCTTTATAGAACTGGTGATGAATGCAACCAAAGTCTCTAGAGATATGTCAAGTGAGGTCTAACACTGGCTTAATGCCTTACAAAGAGCTTGCCAATGAGGATAAGATGACATAAGAAGGCGCTAGATAGAAATATTGGCCTAGGTCTTTTTTAGTTGTTTAAGTATGGGATCCTCTCCAAATTCATGAGTCCCTCTATTTTAGACTGTAGGTTGGCTTGTAGATGGAGGAGTAGCGGGTGCTTGTGTTATCCTCCCACTTCGAGTGATAGCATCTATTTCATCTCCAAAGTGTCTTAGGTCGATCATGACACAACGATGGTCATTGTGGATTTACCTCCTTAAGGAAGGTTGGTCAATTAGAAGAGAGTAATTTGGGGAGAAAGACTTCCCTAAATAAGGTAGGTCCCCTTCAATGTAATGGAAATTACTCAAAGACACAGCGCTAGTGATTAGGTTTGTTGAGTCCCCTTCATAAAACTCATTTAAGATTGTATTCACATTGTGCTCTTGTAAGGGGTTTGTGTTAATGTTAGGAGTTGGCAGGAGGAATTCATGTGTGTCAATGAGACCTTGTATCTTTTTTGCCTTAGGGCCTTGCATTCGTCAATTTTGTGGCATAGCCCTTGGTGGTAGTCACACCTTTCAGACAAGTTAAAGTTCTTTGGTAATGGATTAGGAATGGGCTCAGGCTCCAATGGTTGGAATGCACCCTTTTTTATGCATTTCTTTAGGAGAAAACTCTATGTCAATCCCCTCAAATTGTTGACCTCCCTCCTTTTATAGGTTTACAGGCCGAGATTATATTAACCTTGCCTTCTATTTTAGTACTGTTGGCCTTTTTGAAGTAGGAGGATGAGGTCTAAGTTTCATCCTTAATGAGGCCAGATTCGACCCCATCTTTTAGGCGAGTGCCAATGCTCACTAATGTTTTAAAATCAGGAAGGTTTTATGTCATCAGTCTATCTCGATACACTTATAATAAATTCTTGCCTATGATATCAATCTATTTAGTATCTGTGGGTCTTTTTACCATTTGGCAGGCCTTTTTCCTCCATCTAGTAATGAAAGCAAAAATGTTTCTTTGGGAAATTGCTTAGTTGTTTCCAAGTCTGTTGTTTTAATATCAATTTCTTGATTATAGGAATATTGTTTTACAAACTCATTACAAATTGACACCCAGGTCAGTTTATTAGATTCGTCTAATTGAATGAACCAATTCAAAGCCACACCAGTTAGCGACTATTGAAAGAGCTGAGTAAGGAGCTCACCTTCAATGCCCAAAGGGCACCGTGTGCCATCACAAATTCTGAGATGAGTGAAGAGGCAAGAAGTGACATCGTACTTCTCAAAGTTTGGCATCTAGAACTTAGGCGGAAGCCTAGCATTGGGGATGGGGCTCAGTGCCTTCACATCAATGACATTTTCTTTCTTCTTCAGGGCTTTAAGAGCCTTCTCCATTTCCTCATATTTCTTAGCCATTAATTTAAGGAGTGCATGACCTTGGCCCCCTTTGAGAAAAGAATCACAACATGGGCATTTAGAGTGTTGTTTCCACAGTCTGATTATGGATTCAAGATAATTATTTCTTCAATCAAAGGCTCCTTACCTAAATTTGATGAGGTGGAAGCAAGGTTGTCAACTTAGACCTCAAATCGAGCCATCATGGCTTGCATTTTGCCTAGTATGGTCTGCTTCTGGGCTTGCATCATGGCAGTTAAGGTCTTTTGTTGTGTTTTCATAGCCTTATCTTACCTTCTCATTATTTTAGCAAGCATCTAAACAATGTCAGCAGGAGAAGCAGGAAGGTCTGAGGCAGTGGCATCAACAGCAGGGTTACGGGTATTGTTGTCTCCAGTATTGAACATGTTGACCTTTGGAAAAGAAAAATGTGAGGTATTAGTTTTTTGAAAAAACAGGCCAATGACAGGTAGGTAAAAAGTAAGATGGACTTTTTGAGAGTTGTCTGGAACAGTTCATTTGGTCCAATTTCATTTTTACGTCGTGATGCATATATGTATCATGAATGAAAAAGGTTTCATGATAATAGCCCTAATCAGAGTCTTTAAGGTACATGGGACCTAATCATTACATGAAGGCTAGGTGGTTTAAAGGTTCCCCAGCGATTGGAGGTGCAATATACCTAATCACATATGAACAAAGAGGTTCATGTAGGTTTAATGGTTACGTGTAACCTCGTTACCACAACCTATAGGATTGGATGGCGCATCTTGGAGTTCAATGATTTCACTATCGATAAAACAGTCCCAAGGAGGGAAGCTAACTCAATGCTACTCTCTACCTGAGTCTTCCTAAGCTAAGGGAGCATGTGAAGTGATGTATGAAACCTACTTTCATACAATCTTAAGCCAAAAATGTTTTTATCAAAAAATATTTCGCTTAGGTTTTGTGTCTGTTTCCAAACTTTCCCGTGGAGTCTCCAGTTATGAGGCCCCATCCGAAGCCCGCGGGATTTCCCAGTGCGCCTTCAAGTTTATGGCTTAATAAAACTAACCATGTGGAATTAGATTGTGTATGGCATCGTGGTTATAGCCAGGTCCCACATTTACACACTCCATATTTATCCATTGGTGTGCACGTGTGATGTGTTAAGATTCGCCACTTAATTTTTAAGAAAACAATTTTCCTTTAGGTGATTAAGAAACCATTTTTTAAAACTCCATTTTTTAGGAAAATTTGATCATTTTACCTAATTTAGAAAGGCTAGCCCATGAACCATAGTTGTGTTCGGAGATTCGTGATTTGATTAAAATATTTAGAAAAAGATTTTTCCATTTCTAAACAAGTTTTGGCTTAAGAAAATGTATGATTTTGGTTAAAAACTGCTTTTTGTGTATGCGTGACATATCACGTGATGCATGGACAGTTATTAGGATGGCAATTCATGATGCATGAACATAGTATAATATGCATGCTAGAAATAAGTAAAAACGATAAAAGGATCAGAAAGCTAAATAGGGGTCTTTTCTCTAACCCGTTGTGGGTTCTAGGGAAAGCACACATTCCCAAATCAGAAAGGCAATAAAAGTAAGAAATTACATGAAAAAATAATACAAACATAGGAGATCCTTTCTTCAATCTGAATGGATCTAAGAAAGGCGCACATTCTCCAAAATTGATACAAATCCAGTGGCAAATAATACATATAATTACAGCAACTAAAGTTACAAGTAATGCGTAAAATAAAATGAAAAATTAAAATAAAAAAAGATAGAAATAAAATAAATAAATAAAAGTGAATAAATATAATTTTGGAGTTGAAGCCGTTAAAAGGCTTGTCGGCGTATACAGTGGCATGGGAATCAAACCCCATGTCGTTCTCCCTTCTCGCAAAGGATGGGGCCGTTTTGAAAACAATGGGTGGTGGTTTGGTTGATTCAGAAGCTAACTTATTTTATTTAATAAAACAATTAACCGAAAAGGTTATTAATCAATTTTTAGGTTTTGATTAATAAAAATAATTTTGATAAGTGTGATTTGCCCAAGTTCATTTTAGGGCTTCAATTTAATTCATTTCAGAAAAATGAAATTTTGATAAAAATGCCTTTTTTTAGATTAAATGGCTTAATTCAGAACCGAAAGAAATTGAAATACTGTACCATATTTTACCTATGTCTTTCGAGATTTCGCAACCGATTTCTCGAAAGGCTTGATAAACCCGAAACTTGTCTCTATTGTGCTCAAAGAAGACTAATGAGTGTCTCTCTGGACTAGATTTTGTGAAAATTGAACCATCTGACTGATAAAAAATGGAACTCCTTTGGTGAAATTTGAGTATTTCGGGTGTTTTTAGATCGATTTAATATGGATTTTTGTGTTTAGAGAGCGTCTGTGAGTGTTTAGGAGTGCCTAGAAAAAGTTCGAAAGTGTGTCTAAAAGTGTCTGGAAAAGGTTCAAAAAAAGTGTCAAAACTGGCTAAAGGATCATATTTATAGAAAACTGGGTTGGAAAATCCAGGAAAACCAAAATGCGTGTATTGGACCAAACATGTGCATTTGGTTCCAAACATGCATGTTTGGGCCTGGCTGTCTGGGCTTAATTTTTCGGAACCAGTCCAATCTAATTTGATTCAATTATTTGAATTTTTTAAGTTCGTTTGATGTTCGATTTGAGCACAGTTTGAACTGTTGAGATTGTATTAATGGGTCATATTTAATAATGCAAAAATTAGGATTCACAATATTATAAAGAAAAAAAAGAGTGATTTATTAAAAATTTAAAGTGTCCAATTATTAAAATATCAATATATTTAAAATTTTCTTGAAAAAAGGGGATCTATTAATAATTTATTAATAATTTAAAGAGGTTAAATACTCAAATATAGGTATATTTTCAATATTTTTTCAAAAAGGAGGGTCTATGGACCCCTTATACACCACTTGGATCCGTTTATGATCCAAAGCCGAAAATTTGAGAAAATGCTTATAAATTTGATACAATCTTGGTGTAATTATGACAATTTATGCAGAATTTTCAGAATATTTGTGTATATCTAAATTTCTTTTTTACTCATTTTTACTTTTAAAAAATTTCAAATTTCAATTTCATGATTTCAAGATTTATTAATCAATTTTCAAAAATTATTATTCTTTAATTTAACCTAAAATTACTAACAAAACAACAAAACAGTAAAATAAAATATAAGATTGAATAAAATAAAAATAAATAAAATAAAATAGTATTAATCTTTAAAATTTATTGGATTTTAATTATAAATTGATCAATAGAATATATCATAATTTAAACACATCACTTTACTCTGGGTTCTTTTCCTCTTAAGTACTTGAGTGTAACTATGAGACCTTCAAAATGGTCAAAGGCAAATTGTCAAGTTATTGTTGATAGAATAACTAATATGATAAGGAGATGGGAGTCAAGGCATTTATCTATGGTCAACAAGGCTTAGCTCACTAATTTTGTTCTTCTTCCTGTTCAAGTTTACTAGGCCTCTTTCTTTCTTCTAATTCATAGTGTGGTGAAGAAAGTTGAAGGTATTTGCAAGATGTTCTTATGGGGTCAAGGTAATAGAAGAAGAATTCTCTTAGAAGGTTATATTCAATTAAGAATTTTAAAAAATTTTTAAATGAATGACTTTTAAAGAGTTTGTTAGATTTTTAATGACTTTTATAGAGTTTGTGAAAGAGTCATTGAAAATCCTGAGAAAATCAAAAGGAGAATTATAGATTTTTTATATATATAGATTTGAGAAAAAATCATTAAAAGTCATTCACTTATAAAAGTGAATGACTTTTTGAATACCTGTTAACTTTTAATGACTTTATAAAAATTATAATTAAATACCTTATAACTTTTAATGACTTTTCAAAAATCTTTAAAAATCATTATTGAATATACCCTAACTTTTAGAGAATCTTTAAAAATTTTTATTGAATACACTATGATTTTTAATAACTTTTAAAGTTTATAAAAGTTATTAATTTTTCTAATTGAATACACCTCACTTAGTCAATTAGGATAAAATATGTTTGCCTAAGAAATGGAGAGGTCTTAATTTCAAAAATGGGGCTAACTAGAATAAAAACCCATTTGGCATTATTATTGGAGACTCTAAAAGTGTTTTTATAATTTTTTTTTTTATTTAATTGATTAGTTTTTTTATATTTTTTCTAAAATTGTTTTTTCAAATTTACTTTTATAAAAAGCACCAATTTATTTATTTCTCGAAAAAATAAATTTCAAAATCTACTTTTAACACACTATATATATAGATATATATATATATATATATATATATATATATATAAACTTGTTTAAAAACACTTTTGGCCAAAGAAATACCAAACAAGACCTAAGGCTTCTGCTGGTAGAGATGTGTGGGCTATAGCTAGAAAAGAAGATTCTTTATGGGTAAAGTGGATTAATGGCTAGTATTTGAAGAGTAAGAGCTTGAAGGAGTATTTTGTGAAAGTTGATATAGCCTTGTATTGGAAGAAAGATGTTTCTTTAAATAGGCAATTAGAAGCACTTCTGTATGATGAAAGAGGAGGCAGGGAAATACATACTGTCTCAGACCTATATGTTTTTAATAATAGAGCAGCTCCAAAGAAGATTCAGACCTATTACATTTGTTTGGAATCCATTTGTTATTCCTAAGCATGCCATGTTTCTCTAGCTTCTTGTTCAAAGGGTTATCTTGACTCAAAAGAGGCTTAACATGTTTTTAATTGGTGTGGAAATGGAGTTCTATTTGTTTAATGGTAATGAGGAATCTGCTGAGCATCTCTTTTTTTATTGTTGCTTCTTTTGAATGATATGCAGAAGTTGGAACATTGGCTATGTTTGAAGTTATGGCCTTCCACTTTTGCTAGCTAGTATGCATGGCTATTATCACGAAAAAGGGAACTAGTGTAACTACAAGAAAATTGGTATTTTGGGACGATTCAAAAACGTCTTTAAAAGTAAAGAAAACGTCCCAAAAAATCAATTGAGATGAAAACAAAACGTCACAACGAACATTGCAATATCCACGTAGCTGATAGTTATCAATGATGAAATTTCAAAAATGTCCCTAATATTAGGACTTTTGGTTCGAGAAAAATCGTCTCACATCCTAATTTCTTATTTTATAGACAAAATATTTCATCCCTAAATGATTTATACATGGACACTTTTAAAAACGTCTTTGAATACTAATCTTTTAGGACAAAAAGAATCGTCCAACATCCTCACAATTTAAAATTCTTTTTTGTTTTATGGATGAAATATTTTCATTCCTAAGAAATTTTGACTTTTTTTCTAAAACCCATTTAATATTAATATTTTTTTAAATTTAATTTAATTTTACTTTGTTTTATTTATTTTACTAGAAATATGACAAGTTTTTACTTTCAAAGGAAGAAAACAAATTTAAACTAATTTTTAAAAAATATCATAAATATAACTTCATTAATAAATTAAAATAAAAATAAATTATTCTAGTTTGTACTTGATACGTATTTCAATATAGTACTATAATAAAATAAATACTATGCTCCTTCTTATATAATCTTAGCATGATCAATTGACATTTTTATCCTATCTAAAAAAAATCTAAATTAGAATTAAGCATTATTCTCAACGATTATAAAATATGAATTAAGCCTTTTTCTTTACACAAACTTCATTACATTTTTGTAAATATAATAATGACAATTTTATTAGCTCTAGCATTAATTATTACTACCGCTTATTAAATGACCAAGATGGACTTGAACCATTTTAATATTTTTTGAAGAAAGGTAGTCCAGGTTCAACTTAAAAAGATTGCAAAAAAGACCAAAAAACATGAAATGAAACAAGCAAAATAAAGGTGTTTTGACAACTTGACAAAATAATAAATAACCTTGTGATAGTTACTCGTTTGATTACAAGAAAATAACCGGATGCCTTTGATGATGTAGAGACATGATCACGAACTGCTATCCTTCCACCAAAAGTAATAATAATCCCTAGCATTATTAAAAAAGATGTAAAATTAGCATTACCTTCAAATGCTTTACAACCTACAAATTAAAACTAACCCAGATAAATAGTAGGTCTAAAGTGTTAAAAATAAACTATTTAAATTTAGACATTTAATAAATAGAAATAGATAAGAGAAGGAGATTAATTTATTATCATCCATTGATATTTTTAGTAAATTACTATGTATTTAAAGGAATGAAATCTGAAGAGAAATGAAAAAAGGAAAATAATTGTAGCAAGTTTATATAAAAGATTAATTTTTATTTGTGTATTCTCTTCATACCCCATCATTCCTTCTTTAGAAATAAATTTCATAAGTTAATAGAATGATCCAATAATTTTTGGGACTAACATTTGGTATCGGAGCCAAGGTTCGGCTAGACGAGTATGGAGACGGTGGAGATCACGTGGTGGCAGCTTCTATGTGGAAGAGCGAGGTGACTCCCGGCGTGGCCTAACTAGTGAAGTAAAAAGGCTATTAACCGCAATACTCGAGGGGTAGCCCAAGCTTGATGTGGATTTTCACTCTTGAGGGGGAGATTGCTAAGATTTCAAGAGTGCTAAAATCTCACATCAAAAAAAGATGGGATTGAAGAGTGATATATAATTAGGAAGGACCCATAAACTCAATGCCTTAAGGTTTTGGGTTGGATTGTGGTGTCAAGCCCATGAGTGTGTTCTCTCTTCAAGGCCCATGTAAAAAATTTCACATGTCATGTGGGCTCCCAAACCCCAACAATTGGTATCAGAGCTGGTTATTTGAGATTTAGCGAGAGACGCAGTTCTGGTATTGTAATTGAATATGTTGAATAATTCAATTCAATTGCAACTTCCAAAATTAAATGGAAAAAATTTTAACAATTGATCTATCCAATTGAAAGCATTCTTTCGATCTCAGGAGTTATGGAATTTGGTGGAGAATGGTTACACCGAAGTAACCGATGAAGC
>CAOJBK011579749.1:0-13731 GCA_948294925.1 Codiaeum variegatum
AAGGAGGCAACAGACTCCAAGGAGCCATGGGCGAAACTGAATCCAAAGTAGTCAAGACTAACACCGAGACCTCAAGGAGCTAAGGAAGACTAAGTCCAGCCTAGATTGGCGAAAAACCCTCCAAGGGAGGCACTAAGTCCAGCCTAGACTGGTGAATGACCCTCCAAGGGGGGCACTAAGTCCAACCTAGACTGGTGAATGACCCTCCAAGGGGGGCACTAAGTCCAACCTAGACTGGTGAATGACCCTCCAAAGGGGGCACTAAGTCCAGCCTAGACTGGCGAAAGACCCTCCAAGGGGGGCACTAAGTCCAGCCTAGACTGGCAAAAAACCCTCCAAGGGAGGCACTAAGTCCAACTTGATTGGCAAACAACAAGATAAGGAAAGCACTAAACTCAGGCTAGTCAAAATGCAAAACATAATTTAAAAGGCAATAGACCTAGGAAAGTTCCTATAACATAAACGAAATAAAATTACAATTCTAAGCGAAGCCTAGGGTATGTTCCAATTAAAGGTAAACAAAAATAAGATTAATCGATGGGAATAGAAGAAAAAATGGATTTCATTAAATCAAAGAATGGTGTACAAAATAATTCAACAATCATAAGTTACAAAAATTTTACAAGTTACAATTACATATAAAATTAATAGTACAACTGAAGAAACATAGCCTCAGGAAGGAGGAATCTGGGAAGAGCTAGCTCCTTGGTTTGAAGCCCGAATTAAAGCACTGATAGGCAGTTGGTCCTCAAAATTTGAGTCCGAATGGCTAGAGGTAGAGAACTTGAGAGGGTCTTTTGGTTTGTCGAAAGAGGAGTGTACTCGATCCAGAAAGGAGAGGTCGGGAGTATCCATACTGTCAAGATATTCTTGAAGTTGGATATCTAGAATAACTCCCTCAGATGGTAGGGGGTTGAAATGAGCCTTTGCCTCTGGAAACTTTTCAAACACTAAAGCTAAGGCCCTATTGTATCACTCTACTCCCATCTGGACCACTTCGACATTATGCCATCCCTTGAAGAAGCAGGATTCGACGAATTTATGAACTTCCCCTCATAGAAGCTGTGGCAGCTTGTCCACCAAGACCTCTATCTTCTTTACATAGATGTCGAAAGTCTCACTTCATTTCCAAGTTTCACCAGCCACTTTTTGCAGGCGCTCCTCAAGCTCAGAATTGTCTATCTCCAAACCCATGATTTTCTGCCTCAGGAATTCATTGGCAAACTCCATGTCTTGATATTTCATTTGGAGAGACTTCAAGTCTTGATATTTCTTTTGAGGCCTTCTTCTCAGCTGACAGAGCCTCATCCTTCTCTTAAAGAGCTTTCTGAAGCATGGCGACTTGCTTCTCTAGCATAGCATTGGAGGCCCAGCTAGCTTCCAAGTCATTGAGCAGCCCCTCCAGATAAACAACAACCTCCTACAGATAAGAAAAGGGTGAGAAAAAAAAGAATGAGAAATCAAACCTTCAAGGTGTGTGGAGCCTATTTTTTTGAAGATGACCAGACTCGAAGGACCTGAAGAACCATCCCCAGTGGACTGAGTAGGTAGACCTTGGGGTAATTCAGTAAATAAGTTCTCTCCATAGGCAGACAGGATGGGGAGAGTCTCAACACATACGTCTATGTACACCCTCCCATCCATGGCAGGAACCTCAACTGGCCTCCCAGCTTCGACGACCCCTTCATCTTCGGCTGGAAAAGTAGACAGATCTACAAACTCCTCAGCAAGGCCCCCATGATCTGGCTCAGCTTCAACCATCACAAGGGCAAGAGACTGATTTGCCTCGTGAACCCCAGCCGCCTGCTGAACAGCTTTAGAAGGTTATGAAAGCCAAAGAAGGGACTCAATAGCCCCTCCAACCCTCTAGGTCTCCATCATCTCTCTCAAGAAGGAAACCTCGACCCTAGGTAGAATTGAAGTAGACTAAGCATGTACTTCATCTCCACCAACCGGAAAAGTTGGAATGTCCCCTGCAAATAAAATCACAGCAAAGTCAGTATTAAAAAAAAAGAGGGAATCCCCTTTCATACCTTGAGGAAGCACTTCAGAAGGAGGGTGGGATGGAGGAGCCCGAGTCAGCGCCTCAACCAAAACCTTTGCAGCTTTGACCGCCTTCGATATGTCCTCAGGGGTGAGGACTCTCCACTGTGCTAAGTTCTTGACAGCCTTAGAAGGCTGAAGCTTAGAGAAACCCTTATACTGCTGTGACAGTAGAGACGCGTCCTTCACCACGTAGATGTGTTGGTAGTACTGGATGGTAAGCTTATGAAAAGACCGCCAATTGAGGGTTATCCTATCCAGAAAGCTTAGGACCTCACCGTGCACTTGAGCAAATGTGGTATGGTCCCTTATGAGCCCATCCACCATGTCACTTTGGACATTCAGAAACTGCCTCCTCGACCTTCCTAGCCAGAAGGGACCCTTCTCCACCGGAGCTTAGGCATCCTCAACTTTTGCAGGCCCCTTGTGAAGCCTCTTGAGTTTCCTTCCCTCAGTTATTCTAGTAGGCCCAGCAATGCTGATAGACCCTCTCTTTCGAACTAGGAGCGCATTAGGGGACTCTTCCCCATGAAGCTCATCCATGGCTATATCTTCGGTATCTCACCTAGCATGTCCAGCTACTTCCTCGCCCTCATCTTCAGTAGCAATGAGTGTGAGGGCCGCTGAATCATGCTCAGATGAGGAATCCTAATCCTTCTTCCCAGCCTTAAAGTTCTTCAATTATCGGTACATGAATGCCTCCATGTTCTAGCTCCTTAAGGTAACGACAGCTTGACTTTCCTCAAGGGTTCACATCCTCAATAATCTAGTCCTGAAGCATCGGATGGGCATAAAGGCCTTGTTGTTGGCGGGGAGGATTGGGAGGTTCACCTCTGGAAAAGCCTCCACCATGGACTTTGCAACCTCATTCACCATGGCCTTAGCCTTCTTATCCACTATAGGCTTTGCAAACAAGTCAAAGGTTAATACAAGGAAAGAGGAAATAGAAATTAAGATAGAGTGGAAGAAACTTACTAGAAGACGTTCGCACGTTGCGGGTAAGGAGTAAGACCCGTCAGCGTGACGAAGGAAGCAGGAGCTCATTATAAGGCCTTGGTCAAAGAAGTGATGACAAGAGGCAAGGACTCAAATCCCTCGAGCATCAAAGAGGGTTAAATTCTTTTCCAGCTTCTCAATCTTGGGCACCCCTCTGTATTCGCCAGTGAACCCGAAGCCCACCTAACCCTTCTTGAAAGGCTTCAGCATCTTCACAACAAACAATTTGTTCTTCCAGTTGTCAACCTTGTTTTCCTTTGTTCCAAACAAGGTTTGCAGTGGTTTCTTCTGGAAGTACCAAATATAGGGCTTGCTGGATACTGTGAGGTTGAAGAAGACCTAGAACATCTTCGTACTAGGGTTGGAAATATCCAGTACGTAGCAAACCACCTCGAAGCAGTGCAGATCTTCGATGGAATTGGGTGTCAACATCATAGGGTTGACTTGGAAATACTCGAAGTATCTGCAAAAGAAGGGAGAAAGAGAGAATACCAAGCCTTTGATCATATGATCATAATACCATACATAATCTTGCTCTCCCTTGGGTAACTCAACCGCCGTGTTGGTCAAGAAGATCCTGGCCTCCAAAGAAGGGCGATTAATGCGTATGTACCCAGACATACAGTCCACGTTCTCACTGAATGCCCAAAAATTGATAGCCATAGGGGTGTTATCCTTCATATGCGACCTCACTGTGCTGTTCAAGTAGGAGACAGTGTCCTGGGCCTTACTCTATTTTTGAGCCTTCTCATCCTCCAAGAAGTGTTTCTTTTGTTTCTATGGGGGAGCCATAGAGATTAACAAGGAACAAAAAGAAAAGGACAAGAAGAAATGAAGAAAGAAAAGAAAGCGAAGAACAAGTTGAACGGAGGACAGAGAAAGAAAGCAAGAGTTAATAGAAAGTGAAGAATGAGGAAGCAGGCGAGCTTTATTAGACATCCAAGGGGTATTAAAGTCCAAAATGAAATGGCTTGAAGGTGACACTTGGTAGCCAGTAACCGTTCAAGTCTTAATTACTCATCATGAATGTGCCGAACACCCTGCCAAGTGGCAGAAAAGAATTGGCAACCATAAAGGCGTTGTTACATAGGAGAGTGTAACAGTCTTGTCTGAATCAGGCGGAAGGTCGCATTTGGAGCAGTGAAGAGTCACATCTGGTCAGTTCAGGAATGACACGAACCTCCTGACATCAATCCATTTAAAATTCAAAATTCTAAATTGCCCACTCGAACGAGGGGCATTTTTATGCCAAGTTCGATGGACATCCCTCAAGTACTCTTTGAGATGCGAACCTTCGAGTGCTAACACTAAAGGGGGACTACTGATACGACTCTGCCTCAGTATGGTTCGATATTAGCTAAGGGTTCACAGTTAAACCAAACCTTACAAGTGCACTAATCACTCCCCGAGCCCCGAACCTACAACAAGTTTGGCCTATTAGCCTTCGGGTTTCAGACGCCTAATAGAAATAGCTGACAGCTTCAGTCATCAACCCTCCAATCATATCACAGTCTCATCAAGGGCACTTGATAGCCTACCATAAGCGGACATGTGTCCCAGCTACAAGGACTCAGTCCTATAAATAACCTTCAGACCACCTTATTCAGGTAAATTTTACACATACAAGCTATAGTTCCATTTCTGAGAGCATTTGCTTAACTCCTCTCTAGTTATTGACTTAACCGTCGAAGGGTTATCGCTGGACGAGTTTCCAACCACCCCTTATCATCTCTCTATCTTGCAGGTGAACACAGCCAACCCAGAGGAGTTCCATTCAAACTGCGTGACAACACATCACGCATCACAAACAATAACCATTTGAAAAAACCAAAGATAGCGAGCAAGGAGATTGAATCGAAGTTCGATTGTTATTGGGTTCTCTCTCTATCTCTCTTCTTCTTTCTTTCTCTCTCCGAATCAATTTATGAGCCATTTGAGTTTTGAACTTGGTTGTTTCTATTTTGATTCATATATTTTATTTTTAAGAAATGGAAGAAGAAGATGGTGAAGCCGAGCAATTTTCCAGGTTGGGACTGTGATTTACGGGAAGAATAAATCAAGAGAGGGTGAGTTTTGTGATTTTGGCTTTAATATTTTTTTTTTTAATTTTATTTTTATATTTATGTTTTTTATTGGTCAAATGATAAATTTGATGCTCAAACTTGACACAATTATTCAATTAAATATCTGAATTTTCAAATGGTCTAATTAAGTGATTGACCTTGGTAAAACATATTATTTCATTATCAATTGATGACGTGACGTGTTCTTATCAGTTATGATGTCATCATTTTGAATTTTTTTATAACAAATAAGAATATATCATATCATCAAGTTCAGACAATCAATCGGATCATTTGAAAATTTAGATACTTAATTAATAATCGAGTCAAGTTTAAACGCCAAATTTATCATTTTATCATTTTTTATTCAAACTTGAATTTAGTTTTTTTTTTTAATTCTAGATTTTATTTTATTTTTATTTGCAAGTTGAAATAATCTGGATAATCTTTTGTTAAAATATAGATTTGAATTTTAATTTATAATTTGTAGCATAAATCTTTTGTTTTTTATTCTTAAATTATTGAATTTTTCATATGAAGCAATGAAAAGTATATGAATGTTATAAAAATGAAATTTTGAATATAATTAAGGGTATTTTATACTTTTTATTAATTTTTATAAAGAAAGTTAACAGTTTTTAAAGTAAAGACTAAATTGCTACTGAAAATAAAATATAGAGACGACATAACCCAATTTTTAAAATACAAATATTAAACTATGACTTTCAATAAATTTTAGGGACTTAATAATATTTTATCCTAAATTAAACTAGTAAAATTTAATTTCTCCTTATAACTATGGAGCAACTTTATCATTAAAAAAAAGTTGGTAAATTAGTAAAAGCATTCTTAAAATATTACAATCATAAATAAGAAGTTATTTTTTACTCTCGAACTTTTCTCTTTTTCTTTCTTTTAATATTTTGAATTATTTCTTAGGATTTTAAATGGAGAAACTATTAGTGGCAATGTATAGGCACAGCTAGCGGGTGGCTAGCATGGGCTATCGCCATAGCAAAATCATATAGTTTACACATAATAAAATAGGTTGTCCCCTATAAAAATTGTACCCACTCAACTTTTTTAATATGTGTTCACATTAATGAACTATCATGCCGCCCCTTCTATTTCATAATCCTAGCTATGTTATGGCTTTCGGTGAGAGTACTTTGATATTTTTACTCTTTCTTAGTTTTTATTTATTTTCTTGTTTTAATTTAATGAATTAAAAATGAGATCTATTGGAATTGTCATCTATGGTTGTTAAATGATAGATATAAGAGTGTATCTCACTTATTTTGTTAGTCATTGGTAGCGTCTGATCTTCTCCAGCATAGTGTTTAAAGTTGCATATAATTATTTATTGATTTTGTGGTTTAAAGACCAATTTTAGTTTGGTCAATTCTAATAGCTAGCGAAGGTAGCTAAGATTGGTGGAGATTTCTTATATATATCAAAGATCTATAACCATTTAGTGTTGTCCTTAGGCATTAAAAGTACAAAGATTTAGCTGATACTCTCTTCATTTATAATCGATATTTCTGATTTACTTGCTCAATTTTACTTTATTCTTTCCATTGGCAAGGTTTAAATCTCAAACAACACAATGACAAGTTGACAAGTTTAATACGTTTGCTGTTTTTCATTTTTTTGTACTACAATCCCAGACAGGTTTGGTCTCGTCAGTTATCATATAAGTCTCTGGAATGGAGTTAAAAGAGTATTTTAGTAATTTCAATTTCTTTTTTTTTACCTAAAGGACGTTTCACTGATATAGGCCTATGTGGTGCACAATTTAATTTTTTGGATAATTCTCTTATAATTGTAATGTTTGGAATTTCACCCTTTTAATGATATGCTTATTGTGAAAAAAAAAAGGATAAATAAAATAGGATAGAGGGAGTATGTATATATTTTGATTTTAAAGTTACTAATGTAATAAGGGAGAAATGGCCTGAAGTTCATGTCCAATTAAAAAAATCCAGGCCATCAGTGCTATGGAGAATCTTCACCAGCCTAAAGTTTCACTAATAGTCTCGAGGAAGAACTTTCGATAGTTGTGCTAGGGTTTGATGAATGAGCTTGATCTGCCACTTAAAGACCCACCGTCTCCGATCATGGAGGAGGACCAGACGACCAAGAAAATCAAAGTTCGAGAAGAGATGGAAGAAGAGCACCCAAATATGACCGAGAAGCCTATGTCTTATAAGGATAAGCTTGTGCAATCGGCAATGGAAATTGAAGTGGGTGAATCCTCTGTTCCTGGCCACGGCCTGGTGCTATCATAAGACGATGTGCAGACACAGAATGACAAAGGTATTCCCACAATTGAATTCTCTAATAGAGCAAAAGACCAAATGGATAAATTTTTTGAAAAAACTATTGTGGTTAAATTGCTTGGTAGGGGAATTGGATATAAAATGTTGTGTGCGAAAATTGAGTCGTTATGGAAGCCTCATGATTATAGACCTCTCCAACGACTATTTTCTGGTGAAATTCATGAGCGAGAAAATTAATTTGATGCTCTCTTCAATGGACCATGGACCATCTTAGGCCACTACTTAAATGTACAACCATGGTCTCTAAATTTTTCTACAACGGACAGCAACATTAATGCAATTGTGACTTGGGTTAGGCTTCCAGGACTACCGTAGCAATATTACAATAAAAGTGTCTTAAGGAAAATTGTAGGTCTTCTTGGAAAGGTCTTGAAAATAGATTATGCCACAGAATCAGTAGAACACGGGAAGTTTGCCAGGATTGCTATTGAACTGGACTTGAGAAATCCTTTGCCTCCTAAAATCAATATTGATGGGAGCGTTCAGAATATCAAATATGAAGATCTTCCAATCATCTGCTTCTTATATGGTAGATATGGGCACACTAGTGACCAGTGTTCATTCAGAGAACCTAGGGATCAGTCAAACATTGTTTCCTAACCAGATTCCGTTACTATGACTTCTACTCTTTATAATCTTGGTGCTTCTTCTAAGGAAATAGGTGACTCAAGTCTGGGACCATGGATGCACTCCCCCAAAAGGGGGAAGAGGGGTACTAGAAGGCAGGACCCCCAAATAGAAACTAATCAAGGTACTCCCACAATCTCTAAATTGACATCTCCTAAAACTAACAATTCTTTAACCTCTTCTTTGAGGTTTGGTATGTTATCTAATATGGAAGTGGAGGAGAACCAATGAGAGTTATCTGGTGATGCTTGCAAGGCATTATAAAAGCAATTGTAGCCCACCCCCCCCCCCCCCTCATCTCCTCTAAAATTGAGAAATGATGTTCAATTTCAAAAATAGAAAAAACACGCCATCTTAGTTAGAGATGTTGCTGCAAAGACTTCACAACTTGTTATTACCAAAAGAGGGAATAAAAATCATAATGCTAGTTTAACAAGTAAAGAAAATATTCTTACTGAGTCTTCCAGAACCCACTCTGATGATGCAAATGTAAGAAATAATAATGGCTTTCAAAATACCTCTATGGAGGCTCCTGGTTCAATTCAGATGTCTTCTTAACCAATTATTATGAGGCCTTCTCCCACTAATCTGAATCCAAACAACCATGGGGTAATTCTATGTAAGCCAAAAGATATGGTTCCTCCGGACTTGCAAAATACAAATTCCACTTCGATCCTTGCCATAATAGGTAATGGTGGAAAACCTCCTTATTCAAAATAGCCAATGAACTTGAAACATAGCTTAAAGAATAGTTTAAAGATCAAAACCAGGGCTCGTAAAACATGTGCCAAAATCTCTTTACTTGAATATGATATGGAGCAAGAGAAATTGGCCATTTTTCTTGATTAATTGGGTAAGGTCTCCACTGAACCTCGTCTAAATGAAAATCTGATCAATTTGGATGTTGCAATATGAAGCTCCCTTATCATCGATCTCTTATCTTATTTTTCAATGATGATGTATTATCTATCCATTTTTTTTCTTAGAACTGTCAAGGGGCGGTTAGCTTGGGGTTTATCCATAATCTCAAAGATTTTCTTCAGCAGTATAATTCGACTATTGTGGTGCTTCTTAAACCTCTTATCAGTGGGGCTAAGGCTGATAAGGCTATTAAAAATACTAAAATCCAAAACTCCTTTCAGGTGGAGACTAATGGATTCTCATGAGGGTTTTTGGTTCTATGGAATGATATGGTGCAAATAGATGTTCTTAGATAATCAATTCAACGGAATCATTTGAGGGTCAAGCCAAAGAACCATGGCACTTTCTTCTTCACAGCAATATATATTAGTCCAAATCCAAGGCTCAGAGATTATCTATGGACAGATTTGTCTACTATGGGATCAACAATTACTTTACCTTAGGTCATTGGGGGAGATTTTAATGCACTTTTAATGGCAGAAGACAAGTCTGGAGGATCTACTAGAAGATGTGGGGGGTGCTCCAAATTTGTTTCTTGGTTCAATGAAAATGGTATGCTTGACCTTAGCTTCTTTGGCCCTAAATTTACCTGGCTTCGAGGGCTCATTCAAGAATGGTTAGATCGATTTATTGTCTCATTGCATTGCAAAATTACTACCCTCACTCCTCTGTGTTACATCTGGATTAAATGAAATCATATCATAGGCCCATTTTTCTCAGGTTGGTGCCTTATAATTCTTCTCCTAGACACAAGCAATGGAGATTTTTAGAGGGTTGGACCACCCATCCGGATTAGGATAACTTTGTTACTGTTAACTGGACTCGAGGAGGTTCTCTTCCCAATTCTATCAATGAGTTTAGAAACTATGTTAGGCTCTGGAACTCTTATACTTTTAGTGACATTTTTAGAAGGAAAAGATATATTCTTGCTCCGATCAGGGGCATTCAAAGACACCTTGAAATCTATCACTCGACAAAATTGGCCAATCTTGAAAAAGAGCTAATGGAGGAATATGATCAATTGCTCCTTTAAGAGGAAATGTTTTGGAGACATAAATCTAATACTGAATGGTTAACTCTTGGAGATTGCAACACTTCTTATTTCCATAGTATGGCAAATTTGCAATATCGCCGTGCTAATGTTTCTATGCTCAACCTAAGAAATGGAACTCGGTGTGATGATGTAGATATGTTGAGAAGATATGCCAATAAATTTTTTCAAGATATTTATGCTCCTTAGGACATGGCTCCAACAGTCCCTAAAATGAAAAGTGGCTTTCCTCAAATTTCATTGGAGGATTATGAATATCTTGCTAAGCAGATCTCTTTAGACGAGGTACATAAAGCTTTATTTGATATGGCTCCCTCTAAAATACTAGGCCCAGATGAATTCCTTGCTTTATTTTATCAACTCCATTGGGATGTGATGGGACAAGATTTATATGAGTTTGTGAAGCATATTTTTTATCGTGGTTCTCTTGAAGTTGAAGTTAACAAGACGACCATGGTTCTAATCCCCAAGATAAGTAATCTTGAATCCTGGACTCATTTCATGCTAGTTTTGTCAAAGGGAGGTCTATTACTGACAACATTGTTATTGTGCAGGAAAGTCTTCATTCCATGTGAAATAACTCAGGCAAAAAAGGGCTAATGGCTATTAAAGTTGATTTGGAAAAAGCATATGACCACCTTCGATGGGATTTTATTTTTGATACTCTCATTGATGTTGGCATCCCAGGAGGTTTGGTTAATGTGATAATATAGTGTTTGATCGGTTCCACTATGCAAGTTGCTTGGAATAGTGATATCTCATCAAGTTTTAAGCCTACTCGTGGTGTTCGATAGGGATGTCCTCTCTCACCCTACATCTTTGTGTTGTGTATGGAGCGCCTCTTACAATTGATCAATGAGGCAGTATCAAATGGCTCTTGGAAGCCACTTAAAGTCTTTATTTGAGGTCCAGCTATCTCTCATATCTTCTTTGCTGATGATCTGATGTTATTTGGTGAGGCTTCTATAACTCAAGCTCAAGTGGTGGATGATATCCTTGAATTATTTTGTTCGTTGTCCGGACATAAAGTCTTCAAAGGGAAAACCTCCATTTTTTCTCTAAGAACACATAAGAGTCTCTCCAATTGGATATTACTCCTAAGAACTGGGATCGCTACCTCGGGGTTCCTGCCATTCATGGTCATATGAGGCGACTTACATATAATAAAGTGCTCTCTAAGATGGAAAACAAGCTGTCCTTATGGCAATATAAACACTTGTCTCTACCTGGTCGAGCTACCTTAGTCAAAACTTCTCTAGCCCCAGTTCCTTATTATGCAATGCAATCGAGTGCTCTGCCTTTTTAATACATGTGATAAAATTGATAAATTATGTAGGCAATTCTTATGGGGATAATAAGAAGATCAATCTCATTGCTTGGGATAAAATTTGCCAACCTACGAATCATTGTGGTTTAGGGCTAAGGAAAGCTAGATTGTTGAATGAAGCCACCTGTTTGAAGCTGGCCTGGGGCATTATTTATGAATCTCAAGATCTCTGGGTAAGCATTCTTTCCAAAAAATAGCAACACTTAAAATCCACATATCATGTGATTGAGGGAGGCAGGAATTCTTCTACTCTTTGGAAAGGGATTTCCAAAGTCTGGGACAAGGCTCTTTATGGTATGGCTTGGTGTATTAGGAATGGAAGGTGTGTGAGATTTTGGCTGGAAAGATGGTTGACATTAAATAACTCCCTCTGTGAGTATGTTTTAACTCCTATTCCCATGAATTTGATTAATTTGGTTGTTTGTGATTTTGTGGATGCTAATGGGGAATGGAATTGGATTTTATTCCAATCCTACCTCCCAGTTGATATTATTAATTATTTTTTTACAATTAAGCCTCCTTTTATGGAAGATGGTGAAGATACAATGTATTAGAGATTTTCGAGCACTGGCAATTTTATGTTTAAATAAGCCTATGAAGCCATTGCTAAACCAAATTGGGATCCTATTCAAGACAAATGACATGTTGTTTAGAGGTTGAATAGTCCTAAAAGAGTCAAATATTTCCTATGGTTATGTCTTCAAAATATAGTTTTGACTAATCAAGAGAGATTCAGGCGTCATCTTACAAATGACCCCACCTGTCTTCGGTGTGGGGAGGATGAGGAATCATTGATTCATATTTTGCGAGATTGTGAAGTAACTCGTATGATTTGGCTTCATCTTGTTCCTCAAACAGCTTGGGAGTGGTTCTTTGGGAGTACCAAAGACTCTTGGCTTCTAGATAATCTGAGAAATAATCAAAACTTTGGTGGAGAAGTCGATTGGCCACTCTTGTTTGCGTGGGGTTGTTGGTTTTTGTGGAAGTTATGTAATGGAGAGCTGTTCAAGGAGACCTTCCAGTTCCCTTAAAATCCAACAGATCTGATTCAAGCCAAAGCCAACTCTTTTTATCAAATTCTCCAAGCCAGTATGCCTCTTTCCACATCTCAGGATTGAGACTTTCTAATAAGCTGGTCTACTCCGCCTGAAGATTGGATTAAATTGAATTCAGATGGTGCATATCATTCTAGCGCTAACCAAGTTGCAGCGGGAGGCCTCCTCAGAGATCATTTAGGTAAGTGGCTTGGTGGTTTTTCTGCTTACATTGACTGTTGTGATGTGTTTACTGCTGAAATGTAGGGAGTCTACTAGAGTTACAGGTGGAAAACATTCGAATATGATAACATTAATGTCGTCGGAAGCTTGCCTAGTACATATGTTAACAGCCATCATCAAATTCAAATTCTTCTTGTCAAAAGCTTATCTAGTATATCTGTTAAGTATCATCATCAAATTCAAATCCTTCTCCTTACTCGCAATATGTTGTTGTCTTTCAATTTAGTGAAGGTTAACCATGTTTATAGAGAGCGTAATCAGTGTGTAAACAAACTTAGCTTTTGAAGGTACTCATCATCATGTCATTATCAAACAAGAATTTCACTGAATTAACCCATAGGTTTAAAATATATTTAAAAAAAAAACTCGATTAAAGCTCACGAAACTGTCTAGAAATTTATTAAAATTTCAAGCTGCTTGAATCCCAGAAAATTAAAAAAAAAAAAAAATTGAAAACTGATTGATCAACTAAGTTCGAGTAAGATCCAAACTCGGTCTATTTCAATCCGGGAAATTATATTTTTAAGTGGATTTGAGCTGGGGCCATACGTTAAAAGATTCCAGCTCATACACGTAGCGTACAAACGAAAGTAACGTCCACTAATTCAAAATTAAGAAAATTCATCACACTTCGAGCCATACTCTTCATACAAATTGCACTAGTGCTATGGTGCTGGGCCTACAGCCACAAGCTTTACCGGCATTAATAGGAGGCAAAGACCTATCAATAGCATATTCAACAATAAAATATAGCATTTTTGGTATGGCTAATGATTAGGAAATCATATTCGTAATTTAATAATTATAAAAAAAAATAACAACTAAAATAATTAAAATAATTTCAAATAAAATTGAAATTAAAAGCAGTAGAAGAACACTAAATATAAAGAATAAAACTAAAATATATTCAGTTTTTATAATTCTCTAAAAAATTCTGTAGAAAACTCTGTTAGTAACGCCAATTAAAATCAACAGTAATTTAATTGAAAATACTGTAAAGAAAAATGATTAGATAAATCATAAAATAAAATAATTTTATAGTATAATTTAAAAAAGAATAAATGAAACTCAAGATCTAAATGAATTA
>CAOJBK011580033.1:0-12819 GCA_948294925.1 Codiaeum variegatum
ACAACGCGAGGGTCTTGATGACTTGATCTCGAATTGGTAGAACTGGATTTGGATTTGGGTTGAATTTGATTTGAACTTCACACAACGCGAGGGTCTTGATGACTTGATCTCGAATCGGTAGAATTTGACTTGAATGACTGCAGAGCTTTGTTGACGATCTTCAAGCGAGCCTTCAAACTTTGAAGAGAGCTTTGTGTCTTTGATCGGTCAGAGCTTCGGAGTATTTGATTTGCAAGAGCTTCGGAGTTTTTGATTTGCAAGAGCTTCGGAGTCTTCAGTTTGTCAGAGCTTCAGAGCCTTGAATTTTCTTTCTCTCTATCTCTCTGTGTGTGTCCTCTCACATGAAGAAAGGCAGTCTATTTATAAGGATTTTGGGATGCTTACCCATTAAGTGAAGCGATTTGATTGGCCCACTTGGCGCGCTCCTGTTGGTCCCTTCTTTTTTTGATATTATCACATAATTTATTTAATGTGATAATTATCAAAATATCATTTAAATATTATCACATAATTTATTTAATGTGATAATTATCACATAATTTATTTAATGTGATAATTATCAAAATATCATTTAAATAATAAATTAATTTTTTATTATTTTTTTAATTTGATTAACTAATTAATAAGTATTAATTAATTAATATTTTTTTTTCTTCCGTACAAACAAATATATATGTATATGGATTGGTGCATTGTAATCTGTATATTCATTCTTCTCAATTGGAATTGATTCTTCCACTGGTTGACAAGAAACAAATACCCAAACACCAAATTTTTAGAAAATTAATCATTGGGCATTTGAGAGAGCAAAAAACCCATATCTCAGAAATCCTTAAATCTATCACCACCCTAGCATGCAAGTATAGAGAGACCTTCGTCGGAGCAATATCTGAGACGGTAGGAGAAAAGGACTCATAGATAGCCTTAGACTTGGACATAATCACTACTGAAAAATAAAGAAAATGCTGCAGAATAAACGAACCAAAAAAGAGAAAGTGAAAGGTATTCCTGCCGGTGGCGTGAGCTTCCGGCGGTTTCCCTATAGAAAACGGCAATATAGACTGCTGCAGGAGTCGCTAGAAAAAATGACAGACAAAGAAAAGATTTATATGGAGTTGTCTTGGTGGTTTAAATCAATCTGATGTTGGTTAATTAAGACTTTCAATAATAATTAATAATAATAAATTTATTTGATAACTTAGATCTCAAATTTAAATTAAATAAAAGGGTCACTTAAAATGATAAATTTAAAAAAAAATTAAATTTTACTTTGAATATAATATAATAAGGATCAAATTCTAAATCAAATAAAACTTTAAAAAATGAAATATTTTAATAAGTTTTATTATATTTTGAATTTTTGACCAAAAAATATAAAATATTTTCCCTCATTATTATATTGATTTATACAGTTAATGTAGATAAAAATTTTTCAGTTGAAAATATTTGAATACAATTTAGATAGTGAAGTTTTGATTTAAATTATAAATGTATAACATTTTATTATGTGAAACATATATTTTCATTATTTTATGAAATGCAAAGCATATGCATATAGCATTAGTACAATTTTATAATTAAGATAATTTTTATTTTACCGCAATTTTTTTTGAAATCACAATATTTTAATTTTTTTTTGAAAGACACAATATTTTAAATTAATACAGAAATATTATTGTAATAAAATAACATGTCGTAATAGATTTGTGGGATAATTTAAATTTGGGCCCATAAAGTCTTCCTCATTTTCGCGAAAGCGGCAGCCCAATTGGCCACGAACTCCGATTGCCATCCGTAAAATATTTCTCCAAAATAAAATTTTGCTCTCTAATAAAAAAATTGTTTATTAATTTAAAAAACTCAAGATTGAAATCAAATAAATTAAAAAATCAAAGAAATTAGTGGCTATTTAAATATGAAATCTCAATGTTTAATTAGACTTACTCATAACTTAAAATCCAGTCAAATTTAAAAATTTCACGGACCAAAGGATAAAAATATATAGAAAAGTCCAACAAATGTCAAAAAATATTATTAGGGATATAAATAGTGATTGAGTTAGAATTTTTTATGGTATTAAATTTTATAATAATGTAAATTAAAGTGATTTATAATTTGATAAACTTGTACATGTTTTAAGAATTTTTTTTATCAAATTAAAAGGTAAAAAAATCGAACTTTCACAAGAAACTATGTATTTTGAAGGTTAAAGAAAGTCGTGTGATCATCCTTAGCTTTTAATATGAAAATACTTTGACATATCATTTAGGGCTAAAATATAAAAAATTGTCCTCAATTTGGATCATTGTTATAACATTATCGCTCAATTCATTTTCGTTATCAGATGATCCTTGAGTTTTGAATAACTCTTTAATATGATCATTTTTAATAAGTTACGAGTTAAAAGAGATATGTAACGTATTTTTAAAATATTTTTCTTAAAAAATCTCAATCTCATCTCCTACTTTAAATGCAACTTTACTTTTTATTTGAAAAAAATGAAACTTTACTTTTACGGGTAAAAAGCGAAAAGAAAAATCAGCAATTTTTTTTAAAGTTGTTATCTTTTTATTGATTAAAAAGAAATAGCAATAGAGCTAAACAACTCTTACACTAGAAATATCTTGCCTATCATACAATAGCCAGCAACTAATATTAGAGGGAGGGATGTCAAAAATATACAAACCAATAAAAAGTTTATCCCTAAAACACCAGGTGATTGGCAGCTATACTAGCTTCTCTATAGATATGGTTGATGGATGTATCCCACCCACGACTTAGCAGCTTACGAATAGCGAAAAAATAGCACCATCAGAGTTGGCTGGGTATGAATCATCGAGAATTAGATGAACATCAGAGAGTTTATCAATCTCTACCAACAGATTACGAATACCAGCCTCCCAAGCAATCTGAAGACCTTGAAAAATGGCCCATAACTCAGCACAAAGAATAGAGCATTAACCAATATTCATAGCAAACCCCTAACCCAACCACCAAGATGATTCCTAATAATACCTCTAGCTAAAGCTGAAGCTATGTTTGAGCTTTAAAGAAGAGAGCCATCAGTATTTAATTTATGCCAATCATCGGAGGGAGGAGACCAATGAACATAAATGGAGGATTTAGGCATAGAAGGAATCAAGTTGTGATCCATCGAAGAAGCCTTATAAACATCAAAAACTCTAACACGAATGTCATCATTAATGGACCAAGATTCAGTAGACGAATAAAACATAATACGGTTGCAACGGTTCCATAAACAACTGCACCAAACTAAACTTTCCATTCAACATCACCTTCACAAACCAAAGACGAATGGAGATTGACAGCAAACCATTTGCTAAAAGGGGTGATAAAGAAGGAATCTTTCAATTTCTAGGCAATAATTGATCCCACACAAGTTTAGCACAAGTTATCACCACATGATCACAATCCTCAATAGAAAAATAGCAAATAGCACACAAGGGATCCATGTTTAGATGACGCCTGCACCTTTCAGAATTAGTAAGAATTTTTTACTTGTAAAGAAGTCAAAGAAACACTCTAATTCTTTTCGAACCAGGCCACTTCCAAATAATGTTCCAAACAGAATGCTTACCATCCCAAGTATCATCAAAAATAGACTCATAAGCACTTTTGACAGTGAAAAAACCATTAGTAGATGCATTCCAACACAAAGAATATACAACAAGAATATTAAAAGGAGGAGGAACAACTGTTAAAAGAAGAGTAGCCCGGTGTGTGAGAACATTACCAATTAAAGACAAGTCCCAACTATTACCAGGATGAACAAAATCCGCCATAGTCCGGTTCAAAATATGGCTGGGGATGTCTTTATAAGTATGCAAAAGAAGAGATCCCTCCCCATCAATCCAAGAATCCTTCAAAAATCAGGTTGTTCGGCCATCACCAATGCACCAACGCACATTGCAGGCCATATTATGCCAGATTTTACGCAAATAATTCCTTGAGTGTGAACCAGATTTTCTAGGGAGAGAATTTAGATAGAAATTAAAACTCAAGTTATTTTTAGCATGAATAACTTGAACCCAAAAAGTATTGGGAGAAGTTAAAAGAGTCCAACCTACCTTGCAAAGTAAAGCAACATTCATAAAGCGAAGATCATGAACTCCCAAACCACCCCGCTTTTAGGTTGGCAAACGTGACCCTAATTAACAAGATCAAATTTTCTATTGTTAGCCGAAGAACCCCATAAGAAATTTCTATTGAGTTTCTCACCAGTGTCACAAATAAAAGCATGCGACAAAGTTGTTTGCATAGCATAAATAAGAATAGAAGAAATTACATAATTGATTAATGTTATTCGGCCGCTAAAAGACAAGGAAGATGTATTCCAACATGAGAACTTGCTCTCAATTTTGTCAATAATAGATTGGTAAGTCTTAGCATCAACCTGAGAGTGGAGCATAGGCATGCATAGATACCTACCCAAATCATCTATGATACTGAATCCCATATTAGCTAATCAAGCTCGAGCTTGTCCAAAAGCAGTGTTCTTGGAAAAGAAAATTTTAGAATTATTGTAGTTCACACCTTACCCGAAGAAGCACAAAAACAATCAAGAGAAGCTTTGATAATATTAATTTGGGTCACAGAAGCTTCACCAAATAAGAAGAGATCATTGGCGAAGAATAAGTGCATAATTCCATGACCTTTTCTACTTAAATGGATCGATCTCCAATCACATATACTAACAGAGTCCATAATAGCATTAACTAATCTCTCCAAGTAGCAAACAAAGAGGTAGGGAGATAGCGGACAACCCTGGTGCACCCCTTGCATAAAAGAAAACTCATCCAACATTTCACCATTCCATAGTAAACTCACAGAGCTAGTAGAAATACAAGAAAGAATAAGGTTACATAAACTAGAAGGGATACCCATCTCCTTAAGCGCATCATAAATAAATTCCCAATGAAGCTTACCATACGCCTTCTCAAGATCAACCTTCAAAGCAAAGAAACTTGTCTTCCCTCTTTTAGAATGTATGAGCAAGAATGATATTCATTCATATATATGCCTCCTTGGAATGAAGCTAGTTTGTAGAGGGCTAACGAGAAAAAGGTATAATAGGTATAAATTTGATGGAGATGATCTTCATCACCATCTTATATAATATGGAGCACAAACTAATCTGCCGTAACTGATTAATAGCTTTTAGATAATTGAATTTAGGCACAAGAGTGATAAGAGTGCAATTAAGGCTAGACAGAAAGCATTGTTGCTGAAAAATGAGCTTCACAAAATCATACAACTTCCCTTTAATAGTGTCCCATTGGCTTTGAAAAAACACCGCATGAATGCCATCCTTGCTAAGAGCTTTATAAGGCTTCATAGAAAAAAAGAGCATGCTTGACTTCCTCCAGCGAGATAGGCTAAAGTAAATTATCAAGAGCAATATAATCTAACTGAGGATAGAAGCCTTTATAAGAATAAGCCGATAGTAAACCTGCATCATGAGAGTAAAGATTAGCAAAATAATTTTGAGCATAAGATTTGAGAATGTCACCATTAGTGCACCAATCTCCATTATCCAGCTTCAGATTCCGATGATTCTGAATTGTTTTCTTGTCTAAGTAGGAGGTATTTCTGTCAACCCAACGAATCCACTCTAAATGGGACTTTTGAAACCAGAAAATCTCCTCTTGATGAAGAAAAACTTCTAATCCTCCTTTAAGTTTAAGTTCAAGATCGACAAGATATTGTGAAAAATGTTTATACACAGCCCTTTGGATACCCCCAATATGAGATAGCAAAATATGTTTACGTTGAAAAATATTTCCTAAGGCATGGATATTCCATAGCTGCACCTCTTGAATAAAAATGTTGCAACTATCAACCAAATCATCACCCTTATCCCAAATCGACCTAACAAAAGAAAGAAAGTCTGCATGAAAAGCCCAGGCTGCCTGAAATCGATCAACATGACCAATCCCGCTAGAAGGGAATTTAACGAGAATAAGACAGTGATCTGAATATAAAAAAGGAAGATGTTGGAGCACAATATTAGGAAATGTATCAAGCAAAGGTCCATTACTAATGGTCCTATGTTCCCTCGAATTCAAGTATAAGCAGAGCCATTAAACTCCAAATCATAAACACAGTGAACATTCACCCAATTCTTAAAAAGATTACAAATACCATAGCAGTTGAGAGAATCCCTAAACTTTTCATTAGATTAAGAAGAGTGTTAAAATCTTCATAAATAATCCAAGGCCTTGAACCGAATCAGCCAATGTACTCAAATGATGCCAAAGAGATTTACGAACTCTATAAGCAGGACTCCTATAAATTGCGGTAATAAAGAAAGAAGGATATGCCACCTGAGAAACAAAAAGATGAAGGTACTGTAAATTTGAATTCACCACAACAACAGAAACATGACTCTTCCATAATACCCAGATGCCTCCAAAGAAACTCAAAGTCTCAATTATGGTAGAATTATCATAGCCACTTTTTTAAATAAAATTTTTAGCATTCACTCTAGATTAAAAGTTGTTATCTTTAATCTATTCGTGGGTGGTTAAAGGTATCGATTACTCTCCCTCTCTTTCTCTCTTTTGCACCGTTTTTTTATTCCCCCCTCTTATTCCAAATATCAAAATACTAATATTTTTCCCCATAATATAATGCATTTTATGATGTTGGTCGAGCACTCCTTTAATATCTATGAAAATAGGTTGATGAGTGTCAATCCAATCAACAATAATGAATCTTCAAGGCAGCTCAGGTGTGATTATGATGGACTTGAATTTCTTGGCCTGCAATCACAGAAAACTCGTTAGAGGGCCAGGTTGGGAGCCTGGAAATGGCCTTCTGAAGATCAAGTCAGTTCAAGGTTCTTGAAAGAATCTCTCAAGCATGGTGTCTGAGAGTTGAGAGAAGAAGAAGAAGAAGAAGAAGAAGTTAAACATACCTAAGTTTTGCATATAGAGGGCCTTATACAAGGATCCTTTGTAAGGATTTATCTTAGATCGGATGGCTGTGGCAATTCCTTGGTGGGAAAGGATATCGTTGGATCAGATGAAGTTGTAATAAGGTTAATATGGAAGGCATTGATTGGTCCACCACCTTGGCTATCCTCTTTTGTTTGTATTCTGATAGCACCTTGAGGTGGTTGCAGGCAGAGGAGACAAGCCATTGGCGAATGCACACCGTGTCAGAGGGCACGCGCGCCTGTACTGTTATACTATCTGATCGAGACGATTTGTCATTTTCTTCATCCCATACTACCTATAACACCGGATCAAGGGTGGTCTGATATCCTTTTATTCGGAGATGTGATCCTGGCCTATCTAGTATAAGGATCCCCTTGCTCCCCCAGAGCACTCATTGCCCAATGGGCTAGGGTCTTACTCCCAAGTTGGGCCTTCATGATGACCCAAGCCTATCTCTCTAGAATAACCCACAAGGTTGAACCCCTATCAGTTGCCCCCTATTCCCGTGGAGGTGATCTAGAGCATTTATAGGAATGGAAGGTCCAATTGAGATATATGTTGCTGCTTATAGGGTTATTCACTTATTGGACTAAGTGTTCCCATTTTTCTGCCAAAATTATCTTCTTTGAGGTCCTTTCAATTATTTCTCTGATACGTTGCATCCTTTTTCTGAATGTTTCCCCAATTAATGATGCCGCAGCCATTTTCACTTCCCTAGGCACGGTTACTCATAATAATCATTGTAATTTATTTTTCTATTTAAAATTTGCCTTCCTGGTTAGTATGGGGGATTGGGATGAACCTCCTGAGGACACGTGTCCCCTCATTAAGTTTACCTTTAGCCTATAAATACCCCCTCTTTTCTACCTTAACCCTCTTCAGCTTGCTTACCTTGTTATTACTCTACTAAAATTTTTACAGAATTCATTATTCTTCACCTTTGTACTTCAAACTTTTGATATTTGCTTGAACAATGGCTTCCAACCAACAGCGAAATGTTACTAATCAGCAAACCAAGAAGGGAAGGTCTACTTCTAAAACGAGAAGCAGAGATGTGGAGGCCTCAACCATGGAGTTAGCAGAGATTGAAGTGGCGGGCTTGGAAACCACAAAAAAGTGAAAGCCCCTTCTGCTAGGGACTCCTTTTTAAGAGATGAAGATTATAGGACTATCCTTTATAGTTTTTTGGCAGGATTTAGCCCCTGTTTTGACTAATGAATGGGTTTTTTTCAAAATTAATCACACAAACACTCTTTAACAGCCTCCCTATGCCTTTGCCACACCCACTGCAGATAATAGATTGTACACTAGCAAGGAGTTTCCTAAGGATAACAAGCATTATATTATCTTCTTAAAATAACTTAGGAATGGGTTGTTGTTCCCTCCATCGCCCTTTTTTGTGGATTGCTTCAAGAGGTTTGAATTAACCCCCCTAATGGTGACTCCTAAACACCATATGGGATATGCACTGTTTTGAGGTGTTGTGCTATGCTTTGGGATACCCAAACGTCAGAGTTTCCATGTTCTAGATGTTTTTCCAGATCTAGCTAGTAACAAATACTCCCAGAATGTACATGTTTGTCCGACGTAACAATAGAGAGTTATTCATAGGAAAACTAGACAAGATGAAGCCCTAGAAAGAGGCTTTTTCCTCCATTAATTTTTTCATAGAGGGGAGCCATTCAGAGGCTAGATTCGGATTTAACGAGGATATTTAACATCCTAAGAAGGGAGTGGAGTTAAATGCCTCTGATTGGCCCACCAACCTGAAGAAAAGTGAAGAGTTTATGGAGAATCACTTCATATGCTTAAGGGCCATCCTAGAGTGGAGGGTCCAATATGACCAGTCCAGGTTGTTGGATAGCAACTTCCTATTCCGGTCGTACTGGCCTCTTACTCCAGTGGAGACATTGCAGACCCTATAATGTAAGTATTTCCTCAATTTGTTTGCCTTATCAATTTTAATTGCATACTGATCCTTGCCTCTTTCGTGTCACATTTTTAATCAAAGAGTTTATGGATTGGTGCAAAGATCTAGCATATAACTTTTTGGGAGCATGCGTTGTCCTCACCTCCAGACAAATATTCTTGTTCCCATTTGGGACTTCAGTTCTGGGAGACTACGCCTCTGAACTAGAGAGGAAGTGTTAAAGTCCTTCACTTATCATTCCCTCGATAGGGCCATGTATTTTTCCCTCTATAGTTTCATAAAAGGGATTGAAGTAAGTGACTCTGAATACTTCTTTGCGGAATAAGAAGGGATACAAGCTTGGGAAGTTCCCCCTCCTCCCATGCCAGCAACCATCGTAGAAAATGCTTCCAATGCAGAGGAGTTCGTATCATAGGGCCATCCTGCTAAGCCTGCACCTTCATCTGCTCAGTTTAAGATACTCTCCTTCAAGGCTCCTCGAGCTAAGGTGCCCATAGGTGTTAAACTCGAACCATCCTCTACCGATTTAGACTGTACCACCTTGGATCTATCTTTTAGATGTGAGAGTCCCCGCAAGTACGACACTATAGATGAGCAAGTGAACTTTATGTTTGAAAACTCATTAAGAGGTATGAGATCCTTCAACCTGGCTATACAATGGCTATAGGGTTCTTAGAATGAACTTCCCCTAATAAGGACCACTTCTAGTATTCTATAAGTCTTTTGAGGGAAGGTGTGGTACTTTGCTTATATAAGGAGGTTAGTGTTAGTCGGGAAGCTGGTCTCATTCGGACTTATTAGGAAGACCTAGTATGGAGGACTCCACAAGGCATAAAATCTAAGCATCCCCTAGGTGAGACATCCACTTCTCCCACCTCTTTCAACTTTGGGATGCCATCTGATAAGCCTACTATCCCCCAATCTTCATTTACCCCTCTTGTTGGAGCCAAACATTTTACCTAAATACCTAACTCACCCCCCTGTAAATCCCAAGAAACCCTCATTTCATCATGAATTAAGGTAGGATCCCTTAACATGGGAGTTCTATTTTGTAAGTGTTCCCCTAGGCGAGTCTTCTTCTTCATCCAGGTCGGACAGTGAAAGTAGTTCTGAAAGTGAGGAACATGAGATGACCACCTTTGGCTTTGGAATACCCCGTTCTCAAACTTCCTCTAACCTTCACTCCCTTAAACTTTTATGAATAAACCCTACGGTCAAGGGGGTGAAGCAATTTATTTTGCGACCTTGTCCCTATTTTGTTATTCCTAGGACTAAGAGGCTCATAGGTCGGAGATTGCCCCCTGACAGTGATGGTATTTGATGATTTTATACACTGTTATTGTTTGTTGCTTGTTGTATTTATTTCTATTTTTAAACTGACTTGCTCCCTCTTTTTGTTTTTATAGATGTGATTGAGCTGGATGAGGAGATGGAACTGCCTCCTCCCATGCAACTGAGCTCTTTGATCTTCCCCCATCCTGTTCAAGTCCTGGTTGCCCATGAGCCTAGGACTCTTTCGATTGCTCCCCTCATCATAAATCTAGATGTGTTGACCAGTGCTCATCCGGAGTCTTCCAACAAGGGTTCTCCTGGCGGGACATTGGTTATCCCTTCTGGCCCTACTCTGTCTCTAATATTTCCTCCGCCAGTGAAGAGGGATTTTCGTCCCCTGCCCTCTATGGATGAGTTTCAGAGAGTAATGGTAGGACCTGATCCATTGAAGTCTTCCTCCATTCCTCAGGTGCCTCTCACTTTTGGAGCTCCTTCTCCAACCATCAATGGTGAAGGGATTGTCCCTCTCTAACCTACTGTGAAGGAGGCCAGAGAAGTCTAGCTAGAGAGGGAGATTTTAGGGGGACTCGATCCCCTTAATATTGAAGAGGTTCATCCCAGCACATCCCCCCTCCAACAGGCTATTGTAACTTCAAGGGGGACCCAAAGTACTTCGAACTCCATCCCTTCTGCCATTGGTTCTTCTCTTACAGACCCATTGGTCCCGGGCTTTATCCCTTCCGTGATGGTTGTTCCCATAACATCAGTACTTCCTCCCTCCTCTTGAACCCTTTCTATAGGGAGTCAAAGTTGGACTGTCCTAGCTTCTTTACTAGCCTTGGGTATAAGTTTTTACCTTTTGTTTATTTATCCTTGTCTCTTTTAAGTCTTTCTTTTATTTTCTGACTTGGAGAAAATATTTATTACAGGAGGTCATGCAACATTGGGGAAAACTGGAGTCCAACTTGGAGAAGGCTCATGAGGAGGTGAGACAGGCCTTAACGCAAATTGGAGAGTACAGGCATTCTTGGGTGGAGGAATGTAAGAAGGTAGACCAAGCTCAAGAGGATGTTCGTCTAGCTATGGAGGAAGATGGCCACCTAAAGAGGTAAGTGGATACCCTTACCACGTCTACTAAATAGCTAGAGGATGTGCTAAAGGTGGAGCAGGAAGTTGCGGACGGAAAATAGGCTAAGTTGGATAGGACCCAAGAGAGGAAACATAGGCTCCTCAATGAGTATGCTCAAGTCAAGCATACCCTGGATCTCATAACTTCAAGGGCTAATGCCTTAGAATTTGATAAGCAGAGCTTTATGGATGCTTATCTTGAGTGAAACCATTTCCAAAAGTTGAACTATGCTAACAACGTTAAGACTTTGTCCAGGGGATATAACTTGGCCTTATCGGAGATTCAAGCCATCCATCCGAACATCACTGATGAATTTCCTCCCATGTAGGAGGAATCTAAAGGGGGTTACAAGTCCCTCCCTTAAGTGAGTACATTGAGAGCTTGAATCATGTTCCAGCTAGCCTCTATGGGACAAAGGAAGATCCTCCCCTCCTATCAGGTGACACCTCCTAGCTTGGGGACTCTGAGGAGGATGTCTAGGGGGAAGAAGTGACTTCTGCAGTGGTGGTGGTCCCAGAGTAGACTTGTACTTGATTTGTGTATCTATTTTGTAAATTTTTCCTCTTCTTAAATAAAATTCATTCTTTCTTTTTTCCTCATATAATGATTGTCACCTGTTTAATTACTTTTCTATTGTTTACTGCTATAAGAAGCATTTGCCTTGGCATTTAGTTTAAGTTTTGCATTTTTCTTATGACTTTTCCTTCTTCATTTGGGAAGGGCCTTGCTTTGGCCACGATTTTCCCTTCCGCCTTAGGGAAGGACGTTGTCTTAGCAGGGATTTTGTCCTCTTCCTTGGAGATAGACTTTGGCTTAGAAAAGATTTTTCCTCCCTCATTGGGGAAGGATCTTGCCTTAGCAAGGATTTTACCTTCCTCATTGGAGAGGGACTTTACCTTAGTAAGAATTTTTTCCTTCCTCCTTAGGGAAGGATCTTGCCCTGGCAAGGATTTTTCCCTCATCCTGAGGGTAGGACCTTACCTTAGCAAGGATTTCACCCTCCTCATTGGAGAGGGACCTTGCCTTAGCAAGGATTTCACCCTCCTTCTTAGGGAGAGACCTTTCCTTAGCAAGGATTTTTCCTTTCTCTTTAGGGAAGGACCTTATCAAGGATTTTACCCTCCTCCTTAGGGAAGGACCTTATCTTAGCAAGTATTTTACCCTCCTCCTTGGGGATGGACCTTGCCTTAGCAAGGATTTCACCCTCCTCTTGGGGAGTGACCTTGTCTTAGCAAGGATTTTACCCTCCTCCTTGGGGAGGGACCTTTCCTTAGCAACGATTTTTCCTTCCTCTTTGGGGAAGGACCTTGCCTTGGCAAGGATTTTACCCTCCTCCTTGGGAAGGACCTTGCCTTGGCAAGGATTTTACCATCCTCCTTAGGAAAGGACCTTGCCTTGGCAAGGATTTTACCCTTCTCCTTGGGGAAGGACCTTGCTTTAGCAAGGATTTTACCCTCCTCATTGGGAAGGGACCTTGCCTTAGCAAGAATTTTTCCTTCCTCCTCAGGGAAGGACCTTGCTTTGGCAAG
>CAOJBK011580332.1:0-10197 GCA_948294925.1 Codiaeum variegatum
GATGATGGGGTTTGTTATTGATCCATTGAAGACCTTATTTGGGTATCCCGAAGGATGTGCAGCTGCAAGTTTACTCAAGCTATCTCAAGCCTTGGGACTTTTCTAAACTCTATTTTGATTCCCTTGTCTTTCATCTTATGAATCAGATCTTTTACAATGGCCAAATACTTTACCATTTCCTCTTTCTTGGCTTTGAATACTCCTTCCACGTGTCCTAGAACCAACTGTGAGTCACTACATATGACGATGCTTTCTACACATAAGAAGTCAGCCAATTTGATTCCCTGTATGAGTGCCTCATATTCTGCCACGTTGTTTGTGGTGGGGAAATCTAGTTTTAGTGCATATTCCAAGAGGAAACCTGCCTCATTTTTTCAGAACTATACCCACTCCCCTATCATTTTGAGAGCTGGCACCATCTACGAACAACTCCCAAGTGGTTGGTGGATTTATTTCGGCTTTGTCTTCTTCTGTTTCTTCCTTCGAAAATGAGCATTCTGATTTGAAATCCGCTAATGCTTGGGCCTTTATTACTGATCTAGGCTGATACTGGAAGGCATATTGTCCGAGCTTTACTGACAAACATAGCATCCTTCCTGATGTTTCTGGTCTATGGAGCATTTTTTGTAAAGGCTTGTCCGTCACGACTACTCCTTGATGAGTTTGGAGGTATATTCTAAACTTCATGCAAGACAACAAAAGAGCATAAACTAATTTCTCCATGGGTGAATAATTTAGTTCCGCCCCTTGGAGGACTTTGCTGAAATAATAGATTGGTTTCTGTATCCCTTCTTGTTCCCTCAACAGCATTGCCCCCACTGCATATGGAGAAGTGGATAGATAGATCAGTAACTCTTCCCCTGGTAAAGGCCTGCTTAGTACTTGCTCAGATCCCAGATAAGATTTAAGTTCTTCGAACGCCTTTTGACAGTCTTCGGACCATTCGAAGGATGAATTTTTCTGCAGTTTTCTGAAGAATGGTAGATACTTTTCTGCCACTTTAGACATAAATCTACTGAGAGCTACCAACCTCCCTATTAGTTTTTGTACTTCCTTGATGTTCCTTGGTGCTGGCATTTCAAAAATGGCTTTCACCTTATCCGGATTAGGCTCTATCCCCTTTTCACTGACTTGATATCCAAGGAACTTCCCTCCTTGGATGAAGAAGGAACACTTTTCTAGATTCAGCTTCATTCCATGCTGATTCATGATTTGGAAGACTTCTTTCTGGTCTTTGACATGTTCTTTGAAGCTTTTACTCTTCACAATAATATCGTCTATATAAGCTTCTAAGTTTCGACCCAGCTGATCTTTGAACATTTTTTTCACCATTCGCTGATATGTGGCCCCTGCATTCTTCAGACCGAATGGCATAGATGTGTAGCAGTAAGTTCCTTTCTCAGTGATGAAAGCAGTTTTCTCCTCGTCTTCTGGATCCATTCTAATTTGGTGATATCCCTGCTTGGCATCAAGGGATGAGAGGAACTTATACCCGGCAGTAGAGTCGACTAGTTTATCGATCATGGGTAATGGATAAGAATCCTTGGGACAGGCTTTATTCAGGTCTGTTAAATCAATGCACATCCTGTACTTGCCATTGGACTTCTTCACTAATACCACATTAGCTAGCCATTTAGGAAAGTGTACTTCTCTTATAAACCCTGCCTCTAACAAGGTCTTGACTTCCTCATCAATAATTGCTTGCCTCTCTGCTCCGAAGCATCTCTTTTTCTGCTTGATTGGTCTGAAGTTTGGGTCCATGTTGAGCTTATGAACTGCTAGTTCTGGGTTGATCCCAGGCATCTCAGAGGAATTCCAGGCGAAGGTTTCTTTGTGCTTAGTCAGAAATGTCTTCGCCTGTTCTTTCTCCTCCAATTTACCATTTATCTTCAAGCTTCTTCCCGCTTCGTCAATGGTAAAAGTCTGTGTTTTGAGATAGAATGATGACACAACTCGTCTAGAAGATGGGATTGAATCTGGTCTCATCAAGGATAAAACTCAGGCCTCATCCTCTCACTTTAAGAAGATAAGTGGAACATAAAAGGAGGGCAGAGTTAATGCAATCTTAGCCCATAAACCACTTCGGATACAATGAAGGGAACTTACTAACTTAAAAGGTTTGACATTGAGTTACCTCTTCAGGAAATGCCTAGATAAGAATGCTTTCAAACCATTGGAGCCCAAACTAATTCCCAACCCTTTGCTAAAGAATTTCAATATCAATGAAACTTATTATTATCAGCAAGGGCAAGGTAACAGAACTGATGATTGCAAGGCTCTCTGCCATAAAATTCAAGATCTTATTGATGCTAAAGATCTCCTACTGCCTAAAGTTAATATTGGCACTAATCCCCTCCATGAACACAATGTTAATGCAATAATCAGTGAGTTTGAATAGGGTGGTTCAACAGATCTCATAACTGATGCCATACAACTGAGTAACTATCATTATACTTGAGGTGACCAATCTTCCTTAGAGAGGTCACCCTCCCCAGTTTTCTTACCACTGATTGACCAAACTTCCTTAGATAGGTCAATTCACCATGAGTACTACTGTGTCATCATTGACTTGAAGTATTTAGGCCAAGAGATAGATTCCATAACCAGAAGTGGCCGAATTACTCAAGCTCTCACTATTGCCTCATCTTCAAGCCAACTAGTGGCTCAGAATAGAAGGACTCTTGAACCTAATGAGGATTTTATATTGAAATAATTAAAGAAGACACAAGCAAACATTTCTTTCTGGAACTTATTCATGTCTTCTTATCCTTATCGCCAAGCTCTTTGTAAGGCATTGAGCTAGATCTATACATCACCTGACATCTCCCATGAAACTTTGGTTGCATCAATCACTAGTGCCATAAAGGGAGCTACTATTTCTTTCTCAGACAATGAGATTCTGCCTGTGGCTCCTCACAATGATGCTCTATACATAACCATTATTATAAGGGAAAAGACTGTACCTATGACCTTAGTTGATAATGGGTCTAGATTGAATGTCTGCCCTCTGAAAGCTACAAGTTGCTTGGGGTTGACCGATATTGATTTCTCACCTCTGATCAAATTGTAAAGGCATATGACAACTTTAAAAGAGAAGTTATGGGAGTGGGTACACTGACAATCACTATGGGCCCTACTAATTTCAAGGTACCCTTCTAAGTTATTAATGTGCCATCTTGCTTTAATATGCTTCTGGGTAGGCCTTGGATCCATCAAGTCAAAGCTGTGCCATCTACCCTACACTAAAGGGTCAAGTTCTCATTAAAAAGTTGAAATATTACCATTAAGGCTGATCTAACCAGAAAATTTGAAGCCCCAGACACTGCACCCATCTTAGAGATCCAACCCGAGTTGTCGGCATATCCTTTATTCGGCTTCTCATTTTTTCAGTTCATCCACACTGCCAAGGACATAAAAAAACAATTTTTTTGGACTTTAATCCATACTGCAACCCAATGGTGGGAAATGTTCTCAAACACATGGCCTATTTTCCTGGCATAGGATTGGGTAAGAATCAGTATAGTATCAAGTCCTTTGATAAGTACCCCACATCTATTCCACTGTTTGGCCTGGGTTATAAGCCAACTAATGATGAAGTTGAGGAAGAATGGGCTAAGACCAGAAAGAACTCTACAATCGCCAAATCGAGATCGTCTTGAGGCCCTACTTTAGAACCTTAAATGGCTACTTTGTTAAGAAGGGTGCGGCAATTCCTTACTATGCTTTCCTTGAACCATGGATCTATCTTATCACAGGTATAAGAATTCCTATATTTAAGCTGTTCTCAGATGTGAAATTGACTGTTAAGGATCACCAGCTCATATACTACTTGGGAGATGACTTTGAGGAGAACATGGAAGCAAGGCTTTTTGGCAACATAGTTGTTCTTATTGACAAAGAGGAGAAATCTGACCTCTCAACTCTTATTAAGCTTACCAATGAAAATCTGAAGAACTGACATTTCGATAAAAGTCCCTTTGAAGTTGCTAAACTTAAGCTAGAAACTGAATCTAAGCATATTTCTAAGTTTGAGTTTGAGTCAACTACTAGTTCTGAGTCCTCCTCTTTTTCTAAAACTGATGATGAAGTAATAGGTCCACTGGGATTTAACTATGAGTATGATGTAACTGTGGACCTATCTCCCGTTTCTATTAATAAGACATCCAAGTTTTCTTGTTATGAGCCTGTTTCCTTATTCTCTTTTACTATTTCAATTGATGAACTTGACCTCAAACAAATAGGAAAAGAGAATAAAATAATATATGAAATAAAAGATGCAGTTCAAAAGCCCATAAACACTGGCACTCCTGACATGCCTAAAAACACATACATTGCATATGCATGTTTAAACAAATAGGGCACCAAGTCTATCATCAAAAGATTCAAAGATTGCTTCGCCTGGGAGCCCATTGATAAGACCGGACTAGATCCAAGCATCACCGTCCACATATCCCAACCTATCTAGACTGTAAGCCTGTCAAGTAGAAGCTCAGATGCATAAAACCTATTTGGTATATACCAATTAAAGAAGAAGTAGCTAAATAACTTGCTCATAGATTCATTGAGCCAATCAAGTACATGTCTTGGTTGGAAAATATCGTCCCAGTACCGAAGAAGGATAGCAAAGTCAGAATGTGTGTGGATTATAAAGACTTGAACATGGCATGCCCCAAGGATGATTTTCCATTACCCCATATAGACATATTGGCCGATGCATTAACCAGTTCAGAGATTGTTTCCTTAACCGATTTGGCTGTGGGGTACATTCAGATCCTAGTTCATCTTTTCGATATGGAAAAGATAACTTTTATCATAGAATGGGGTACTTACTACTACAGAGTAATGCCATTCGAGGTTAAAGAATGCGAGAGCCACTTATCAGAGGATGGCTACTATAATCATCCATGACTTGATGCATAAAGAGGTGGAAGTATATGTCAACGACATGGTTGTTAAAGGTGCAGCTCCTGAACTACATCTGCAAGCACTGGAGAAGTTCTTCTTTAGACTTTGATAGTAAAATCTCAAGTTGAATCTAAATTAATGCATATTTGGAGCCTCATCAGGAGTGTTCCTTAGTTACATGGTTAGAAAGAAAGGCATAAAAGTGGACCCAGCCAAGTCTAAAGCCATCCTTGACATGCCACCTCCTAAGACGGAAAAGAAAATATGAGGCTTTCTTAGCCACCTTAAGTATATCAGTCAGTTCATTCACCAATTAGCTGACACCTGTGGCCTAATATTTAACTTACTAAAAAAGAATTCCTCCAAGTAATGGAATGATTAGTCTCATAAAGCCTTTGAGCAGATCAAGAAGTATCTTCTAAGTCCACCAATCCTACAACCTCCTAGGTTTGGTCAACCTCTACTACTCCACTTGATTGTTAGTGAAGAAGCCATGAGAGTAATGCTCGCTCAAAAGGCTCTAAAATCGCATAAAGAAAATTTCATCTATTACTTGAGTAAGAGAATGCTGGCACACGAACTCAAATACAAGTACATTGTAAAGCTCTACCTAGCTTTGGTATGGGTCTGTCACAATCTGAGACACTATCTGTGGGCATACATCACATATGTCCTCACTGATCAAAGTCCCCTCAAATACCTTATTGAAAAAGCCGGTCTTAGATAGCAAGATGGCTAGATGGATGGTAGTTCTAGCAGCCTACGATCTCAAGTACATTCAGAGAAAGTTCATTAAAGGCAGTGTCATCACTAATCAATTGGTCGGTGCCCCAACCGATGATCATTAGGAAGAACCTAAATTTCCTGATGAAGACATACTATTTTTGGAAACTGACACATGGAAACTGTACTTCAATGGAGCTATAAACAATAAAGGTTATGGCACTAACTTGGTGTTCATTATGCCTACCGACGAAAGCTTACCCCTTGTAATTAAACTGGATTTTAAGGTGACCAATAACGAAGCTGAATATGAAGCATGTGTGTCTGGGTTAGAAGAAGCTCTCCAGATTGGCATCAGAAACTTAAAAGTCTATGGAAATTCCAACCTTATCATCTCATAAGCCTTGGGTAAATGGAAAATTAGAGAGGAGCGATTGGTTCCTTACCACAAGTGCCTCAAAGAGTTGGCCAACAAATTTGACACTTCATCTTTCCACTACCTCCCAAGAACTCAAAACAGATTTGCTGATGCACTGGCAACTCTCCCATCAATGATAGAAATACATGATGGGTTCATTATCCATCCTATTTCGATAACCATCAAAAGCCAACCAAGATTTTAGACTCATTGCTTAAGCATTTAAGTCGAAGGGAAACCATGGTACTAGGACATCTACCTCTATCTCACCAAAGGTGAATATCCTGAAGGTTTCTCCAAATAAAAAAGGAGAACCCTTCGACAGCTAGCTAGTGGGTACATCCCTAGGGGTGGTATCCTTTATAAAAAGGCCATGAATGGCATTCATCTTAAATGTGTTTTAGATGAAGAAGCCAATAAGATTGTGGAAGAGATCCATGGTGGAATGGATGGTACTCACATGAATGGTTGGGCCTTATCAATGAAAATCATGAAATAAGGCCATTATTGGCTAACGTAAATGGGGACTGTTTACAATATGCTCTAAGGTGCCCAAAGTGTCAAGAGTATGCAAAGCTCTAGAAGCTTCCTTCCTCACCCCTCAATCTAATCTCTACACTATAGACTTTTGCTATTTGGGGCATAGACGTCATTAGTATGATCTCACCAAAGTCATCTGCTGGCCATGAATACATCTGGGTTGCCATCGACTACTTTACTAAATGGGTCGAAGCTACACCCTATTAGGTTCTAGATTCCAAGAAAGTGGTCCAGTTCATCAAGACAAACATCATTCGAGATATGGTGTTCCTCACGAGATCATTTTTGACAATGGCTCCCACTTCCAGAAAGTGGTAGTCACTCTCTTGAAAAAGGAAAAGATCAAACATCACAGGTCTTCCCTTTACTGACCTTAGACAAATGGCACAGTTGAAGCTACTAATAAAGCATTGAAGAACATGTTTTAAAAAATGATAAGCAATCACAGAGGTTGGCACCTGCATCTGCCAGGTGCCTTCAGTGGGTACAGAACTATATATAAGTCAACTACTAAAGCAACACCATATTCTCTTGTCTATGGAATGAAAGCAGTCCTCCCCATGGAATTGGAAATTCAGACAACTAGAGTTCTGTAGGAAGCACAAATCTCTGAACTCGATTGACAATAGGCCTATTATGATCAACTCAATGAAATTGATGAAAGGAGGATGGAAGCATTCCACCACACATAGAATTATCAAATCAGACTAGCAAAACCTTTAAACAAATGAGTTCGAAGTTGCAATATGCAAGAAGGTGACTTAGTTCTCAAAGATTTCAGACAAGTTGTGTAAGAACCTCGAGGGAAATTCATACCTATTTGAAGCGTACCATACATTATTAATAAAATCATGTCAGGCGAAGGCGTCATCTAGATGGATGTAGTCGATAATGAGTTTAACTATTCAACCAATCTTGACCTACTCAAGAAATAATTCATCTAGTGTTCTTATTATATGAGTATGGATTCAGGCATCACATTTCCAAACAAGAACTATGTGGACCTAATTCTCCAAAATTACTAAGTATTCAATTTTCAAATCATCTTTTGTAAGGAGATACGTAAGCAACCACTATAAGTACAATCCAAATCATTTAATTAAAACTAATGTTTCATTCTCTTTAACATTTGGGCTCTTTAACATAGCATGCAAGAGTTAAAAAGAACAAATAAACATAAATCAAAAAAAGAATGAAACTCACTAAGCTAAAAACCCAAATGGACGACTTAGGCAAAAAATTATGGTACAACCTGCTAGACTGAAAACTGAAACAGTGGTCTAGGCAACAATCAAAGCATCTCGCTAAGTTGAAAACCTAAAAAGGGAGACTTAGGCAAAAATTAGAGTTTAATAAAAATAAAACATTTATTAAGGTCTTATTTATCTTTTGGAATAGCCAAAATAAAGCATTGAAACAAAAAATAAAAATCAAATAGAAGTCTTCTTTTTCTAAAGTCTAGACTCAAACTCAACCCTCGATCTTAGTCAGGAGTGCAACTCATTTGGCCTTCTCTTTTGGCCAACAAGCTTGAATCCACCATGTAATGTACTCGATAAACTTGCTATAATCATCACCAGGAATCACTATGGCCCTTGAATAGTCTCTGATCCAATGAGAGAGAACACCTCTAGCCACTTTGTCATTCAGTGTGGTCACCTTAAACAAAGGGCCATCTGAGGGCACATCCTAATCATGCCCCATCTAACGAAGAACTCTGGTAGCCTGGTACTAAGTCACATGAAAAAATCTGAGTAGATGCACATGCTTAAAACCTTGGCTCCTCAGAATAAACCACTTAATAGTGTACCAATCGGGCTTCCACAATAAGTTAGAATGACTCAGCTCTAGAAGCCAGCTAATCCACTCTCGATCAGAGTCTAGGTGAAAGGCAACCTTCCTAGTGCGGTACCAAGCAGTAGAGTAGTCTGGTCTATCAGGTCAAAGAACAATCCTCAGGTGATCCCTCAACTAAATCTGAAAGGCAAAACAACACAAATCAGAAAACTCTTAGACATGCTAAGATAGAAAAAGCATAAAAGGATCTAAATACCTGAGCAGAAGCAGACTAATATTCCAAGGTTCTCTGGAGCTATAGTAATGTTCCAGGTTTGCTAGTGTCTCAGCCAAAATATCCCTATAATTAACTTACCCTCGCTCATCTAGAGTATCAGCTCAGCTATCATTACATCCCCAAAACCAATTGGGCCCTTAAATATATAACCTGCATTCAGTGCTAATGCATAGGCCTTTAGCTTTCGAGCCATCCAAAAAGAGTCATCCTTTGATTCCTTCCAAAACATAAAGGCCAACGTAGGTAGGTCAACCAAATTGTCTTTCACCAAACCCAAAGAAGCCTTTGTACTCAAATCCAACAGCTTTTTGAACGAGTTGAAATAGCTTACCTGCTCAACTGGAATAGCCAGACAAGCCTCATGATTCATACCTAGCAGAAATGAAAACTCATTAAAGGTTAGACACCTCTCATCCATACCAGCCAACAATGAAACACATGATCAATGGGGTCCCAAAACCACTCATAAGTGTTCAAAAAATCCCAATCAATTTTTACACCCTTACAAGTTGGTAAAGCAGACATACCATATCTCCCCAGGTTGATCCTCTACACTTTGGTCAACTTCCGACTCCATCCATGGATCACGTGGCTGAAAAAGGGCTTCATATTCAAAAAAAAGGAAAAAAATTTGACATTTTTTTTGAAAATTAATTTTCCTCAGTGATTTTCTGAGTTAGGAGTTATTTTCGTACGGATATTTATAGTGGCATGAAAAACGAGGCAGAAAATTGAGTTCAGAAGGTTAAGAATGCAAAACGAGGCAAAATGCATATGTTAAAGCCAAAATGCATGCGTTTTGGTCATTACACATGTGTAAAGGCATTAATGGATGAGTAATGGTTCATACAAGTGTGTTTGCCATGTGGCATCCTGTGATTCATCCCACAGAAATGATCCATTTCGATTCAATCTGATTCCCTTTTTTGCCTAATTTTCAACACAAAATATTTTTCTTTCTAAAAAAAAAAAATAAGGAAATCACAGAAAAAGAACTGAATTTTGAAATTTTTCTTAAAATTCAAAATTAGTTCTAATAAAAAATGATAAACAGAAGTTGTTTTTACAAAAGCCTATAAATTGGGGCCTGAATTCAACCTTAAAACATCATAACATCATAATATTTCACGCATATTTGCATTATGGATCGTCCTCAGAGTCAGATGCTACATCCTCCTCTTTCACCTCGGGTTCTGCCGGTGTTCCACGTCTCCTGACAAACCGTTGCTCCCGTCAGCTCTCCCTTAGGCCCATGGCAGATAAAGTGGTGCTCAAACTAAAAGTGCACCTTTGAAAGTTATTTATGCTCTGACCATAAACAAAACCAGGGACCTGCAAGAAACATACATAAATCAGAAGTTGTCTAAGAAACATAACATAAATCAAAATGAAAGTAAAAATGTACCATCGCTGGGAGATGGTCAAAGTCTACCCTCTGAGCTCCTGGCAGACAGTTGTGACCAATGTAATGCACCTAGGTGAAGCCTACTGCATCAGTGTAGGACACATGACTAGAAGTCTGTAGCATAGAGTGCCA
>CAOJBK011580880.1:0-10669 GCA_948294925.1 Codiaeum variegatum
TGACCCAAAAAATGGGTCAGTAATTTACTGACCCATTTTTTGGGTCAGTAATTAATTAAATTTTTTTTCCTAAATTGGGTCAATAAGGGGTTAGTAACTATAATTTTATTGACCCCAAAAATTGGGTCAGTAAAATTAAAATTTTTTGTAGTGGGGCTCGAGCTCGAGTTCAAAAAAATTTAAATGAATCAAGCCTAAATAAGGTAAAGCTCGGCTCAGCTCGACTCATTTACACCCCTAGGCTCTTGAGAGCCCTTGGAACAGATTAGGGTTTTGGAATTTATGAAAATAGTGTAACATACCTTGAAATATGTGCCATCAATGGATATTTATTATCTTTGTTGGATTCCCAAGGTGAACACGTGTCATCATATGGGAGGGCCACATCTCAAGATGTGGTTCGACCGTACAGTGGTCGGAGCATAGGATTTTGCCACATGTCCGTGGAAATATTCTCCTAATTCTGTCTTTGGGTCTAAGGTGCGAAGGTTCTCCTCATGGAACATATCAAAGAGACCTTGCTGATGTGTGAGTCTTTGGCTTTCCATCTCTTAAGGACTATTTGGGCCGTTTTCCTTGATTATGGGCTTTGGGTCCCTTTTGTTCTAACTAGACCTACATCAGAGGTCCCCTTTGTTCATCTAAGGTTAATGGATCTAAGGTTTGAATCCTCAATTTGAACAAAATTTTAGGTTGTAGGCCCCCAAAGCCTTTAATTTTCTTCACTGGATCCGTTGAGGCCTCGACCCCCCATGCATCTAGTGCGGAGCTTCCTTTTTGCCTTCTTTTCATTGTCCCTTCCATTGTCTTGTTATCACACTTGGGAACCTACGTGATTTCGCGTTTGTAACTTTCCCTTATTCTGTAATTTTTATTGAAGTAGAGTCTTCGGTACTCCATGCATCGAAGACGAAGCACCTCTTTCGAATAAGGTTTTTTTTGCCAAAGACAAAGCACATAACTTCGAAGAGGGTCTTTCACCCCGTGGCTACCACGTCTTTTAAAATCGTAGCCACATGGTGTCTTCTGAACATAACAGTCATGGATGTGAAGGGTTTTCTAGAAGATCTATATAAACCCTTCGTATTTCAATTCTTTTCCCTCTTACTTGCTGCCAAGCTTCTCATTTTCTTCTATTTTTTCTTTATTATTTCATTTTCGATCTTCCTTTTCCCCTTACAATGGCTCATACTAGGCAACTTCAAGCTGAGCGCCCCACTTATGCTACTGGGGCTGACTTTGTTCAAAATACCCTTGCTCCTGCCTGGAGGAGCATCATTTCTAAAATTGGGGTGAAGTGAGATCATTTCCAGCATAATTTTTATGCTATCTCTGGGGTAGCTTCTTTTATCTTCCTCTTTAGCTCTCATCACATTTTCAGCCTCGAACCTGGCCTTGACGTTCTCATTGGTCGTAGGGATTATATTTGTACATGATCTACGACCTTCTTTTTCCCCTTTCTCCCTTCTTATAAAAGTTTTCAAACATTTTAATGTTATTCCTTTCACTCTAATCCCTAACTCCATCCTCAGCATTCATTGCTTCGAGGTTCTCTATTTCTGCTTGGGCATTTTTAGTCATTTTGTTGAGCTTTTTCAATTATTTTTTAATTCGTCTCTAGCCAGGGAGACATCAGGGTGTTCATGTCTTTGGGAAGGACTAACAGGAGGCTTTTGTTGATAAAGCCCAATAAGGCGGATGATTGGAAGTGCCATTTCTTTGGCATCCGGTATACAAGACCTGACAAGGGGAGCTTTGAGTTCAATGGGTTCTATTGTGAACCTAATAAATTGTCTTTAAATCCCTTCCTCTCTGATGATAACAAAGACCACTTGTGGTTGTTGATTAGTTTGAAGAAACTAGTCAACATTGAAAAATTATGGCGAAGCAGTCTTCTTTGGGGCAAAGATGGCCACTTGACCATTCTTTACTGCCTTGAAGCTTTATTGGGTGAGTTTCTGGGCTTGCATGTTCCCTTTCTTGTATTTGTTTCTTATTTTCCATTCTAATTTTTTTGTCTTCCCTTTCTCCATAGGTACTCGTGAAGTTTATGAATCAAGATTTATTTCCAAAGCTTCGTGCTACCAAGGAGGTTCTTGTTCCTGACTTCTCTTGGATACTCCCAGTTCATTGTATTTTCATTAGCGAGCTCTATCCTCGAACTGGTCAGGAGATTCATGGGGCCATCCATTCTTTGTTTCTTTAGGAGTGGGATTTTCCTTATCTATCCCAATACTTCTCTATTGTTCCCCCTAAGTTCGATGTGGGGGTTTGAATGTTGGTTGACCCACCACTTTGGCCACTAGCTCATTTGATAACATAAGGCTTCCTCCTAGGAGTAACTACAGGCCGTTCATTACCCCTATGAAGGTTTCCAGTTCAAAGAGATCTGCCCGCGAATTCCCTGCTAGCGAAGATGAGCCTTTTATAATAAAGAGGGACAAGCCCAGGTCTGAGAGGCAAACTGGCCCTGATCCTACTTTGAAGATCACTCGGCATCCTCCGCCCAGTTTGAACGCTTACTCCTGCTCCCCTCTAGGCACTTGCTTCAACTTCTGCTATGACCTTCAAGCACTTATTTGGCTTTAAAAAGAGGAGGCTCAATGACTAGCATGAGATGTGCCTCAAAGTTGAACAGAAGATCATCCAGATACCTTAATTTCAAGAGGTATCTTGGAAGGTGTTGGATTTAATGGAACTACACGCTAGCAATGAGGAGGAGTTTAATACACTTTTTCAGAGATTCTATAGCAACTTCATTCTCCCCATGCCCGAGGATAAGCTAATAGAACTCTACAACTATGTTTACAATAGGGAGGAGTTTGATGTCAAAGCTTTTCTAGAGAAAGAGTTTGCCTCTTCTGTTTCTTTGAGTGCTAGTAGAGCTGGGCCCTCAACCTCTTCCTTCTGTGCTAGCACCTAGACAGGGTACCACTTCAGGTAATTCTATTTCCTTATCCTCTTATTCTTCTGATACTTCTTCCTACTCCTCTTCTTCTTCCTCTTATTCTTCTAACCTTCGGGGGGTGTATGAGAGTCTTGAGAGGTTAGAGAAGACTTGGCAGGCTAGATAGTCTACTAGGGCTACTTCTCCTGTCAAGCCTGAATCTCTTCGAAATAATTCACCCTGATGGCAGGGAAATGAGCATGATATGAATAAAATACTCCGTGAGGAGGCCCTTGTGAAGGATTAGTAGGTCTAGTTCTTTATTTGTATGTAGATTGTTTCCTCTAAAAATCTCCTATTTCATTTAATCTTCTGTTTGTTTATGCAACTTTGTTAGGAGGTGTTGTAGAGGAAAGTGTCCCCTAATTGGGTGAAGGCCTTACTTCCATTGCTTCTACTATCAAAGCATCTACAACTTTACCTTCGACTGTTGAGGTACCTGTTGTTTCACTTTTGTGTTCTACAATACTTGCATTTTTGTTTGTTTTCTAATATTCTTACCGAATGTTGAAGGCACTCAAATGAGTGAGGCCTCTTTACCTCACTCTACAACATGGGTTGTGATGTCTCCTACTATTGTTCTGGCTTTTCCCCCTCATATGAGGGTCGAGGACAATATTCCTTCCATCACTTAGCCTAGTGTCCAGGCGGTCTTCCTTCATTTGATACTTTTACTTCATTTGATCTATTTTCTAGTGGTTCTGATCATTTCTATTTTCTTAGGTCCTCAAAATAGAAGTTGATATGGGATAAGAAGCTACTTGGAGAGCTCACTATAGTGACATAGACTTTATCATCGAGGACTTAGATTTTGACCATCTCCCTACTCCTTCACACGACGATGATCAACCTCTGGCAGCTCCAACTTTCAATCACAAGGTTAATGATCTCTTCAACCTAAGCTATGAAGTGGAAGCTGCCACTGTTGCTATAATCTATCAATTTCCCCCTTCATAACCTCTTCTTCATGAAGGCACTCGTACCTCCACTACTATAAGGGATGGGGGGAATTCTAGCAGAGATGAGGGGGCAAATAAGTATGACGATCAGCCTCAACATTCTACAAAAAGGCTAGACTCCCAACTTCTTTAATTTTTAACATCCATCCCTGATCCTACTTATTCTCAACGTTTGGAATGAGAGTTCTTTTAAAATAAAATGAACATCTCCACAGTCAAGGGGATCTTATTGGAGGGTTTTTCTCTCTTTTTTTTTATGCCCTTGAGGTACTTCTCTATCCCTTTTAGATTTAGATATTTTCATTTTACTGCTGCTGACTTTGATTGTTTCTTTTGCAACTTGCTACTTCGAAGTTGTGTGCTTATTAAGGGGCTTCCAATGTCATCCTTACTGACAATAAAGATGTGAAAACCATATTAACTTTGTGTGATTTAGAGGTGGGGAATATAAACAAGGCCTTATCCGAAAGGGATCAGGCTTTTGCTGAGTCCCAGGCTGCGCTTCATTGCAATCAAGCGACTTTGGCTAAGTCCACATCCACCCTTTAGGATGTTTGAAATGAAAAGGGACCTTTTTGCTAAAGAAAGGAATAAGGCTTAGAAGGGGATTGAGGAGCTTCAAAGCCAACTCAAAGGAAAATTAGAGCCCATTGAATCCTTAAATTAATGGGCTATTACTTTTGAGGAACAGAACCACACCCTCCAAGATGAGAAGGTTCAACTTCAGAAAGATCTCCACACGTCTCAGAAGTTTTGTAAGTCATTGACGAATCATGCTAAGAGACATGCTAAAGGGATTCAATAAGTCATCTAAGACTTCTTCGCCTCAGATTGGCTTCAGAGGTACATCAAGAAGAGGGAGTTCTTATGTGGTGTACTTTGCCATAATAAGACCATCGAAGAGGTAGTATAGAAGTTTCCTGAGATAGCCGGTTCCTTCCAGACTCGTCAACTTGAAAAGGTGAAGGTTCCTATCCTTAAGCAGTGCTTGAGTGGGATAGGTCAACCTCTTTTTTCTAGTTTCGACGTTGATAAAGATAAAGACCTCTTAAGCTCTTCCAACAAAGACATTAGTGGGGACATGGATATTGAAGAAGAGACTGACAATCCCCAAAAATGATCTCTTCTTGTAATTTTGTACTTTTTGTATATTTTCTTGTATGCATACTTTGTACATATAATTTTACTCTCTTTAGATGAAATATATTGAGATTTTATCTTTTTCAAACACTTGCACTGCTCGAAGTAGATTGAAAGGATACTTCAAGGTTTTTATTCTTTGAAGTTTATTTTAACTAGATATAATTTTTTCTAAGTTATTTCATCCTTTAAAGGATTTTTAGTTTTCTTATATTTGTTACTTCCTATTCGAAGTGAACGTTTCGCTTAAAGAATGTTTTCTTTTTCTTAGACAACCTTCAGGGTATTCAAGGTCTATGGATTTATTCTTGCTTGAGGGCTTGATGCCTTAGGACTATCCTATTTCCTTCTTTGGGCACTCTTGGCCTTTCAAACTTGATTTGTAGGTTTTCCCTTTAGGTGCCTCTCTTAGAAGGACTTTCGCCTATCAAGCATGTCTTGTATCCTTCATCAATGATGTGTTTGCCTCGCTAGGAAGGTCTTTTACCTGTTAAGAAAGTCTTATATCCTTCATAAAGGATGTGTTTACCTCCCTAGGAAGGTTTTTTTCCTATCAAGTAGGTCTTTTATCCTTCATCATGGACGTGTTTGCCTCCCTGAGAGGGTCTTTTTTCTATCAATCAGGTCTTATATCCTTCATCAAAGATGAATTTGCCTCCCCATGAGTCTTTTTCCTGTCAAGAAGATCTTATATCCTTCATAAAGGATGCATTTTCCTCTCTTAAAAGGTCTTTTAAAATTTAAAGTGCACTCGGGATAGACTTAGAAGGCTATATTTCATTGATTTCTTTTAATGGTAGTACATTTTCAAATATTGTACATTCTATGTGTGTGGTAAATCTATGTCTTCTAGAGTTTGTAGTTTGTAGGTGCCAGGTCCTATGACTTATCGGACTTTGAAGGGACCTTCTCATGTTGGGGTTAATTTGCCTACCCCTTCTCTTCGACCAGTTGCCTCAAGGCTTCTCATGAATAAGCTCCCTACATTAAACTTCCTGGTTTTGACTTTCTTGTTGAAGTAATTAGCTATGTTGTTGTTCTGATGACTATTTCTTCTCTTAGCTCATCTAGCAGATCTAAATTAATTCTTCTAAACTTGTTATTCACTTTATCATCACAATAGAAGACCCATCCTCTTGGCAATCCTATATCCACTGGGATCACTGCCTCGGTGCCAAAGGTCAAGGTAAAGGGAGTCTCTTCCGTTGGCTCTCTTAGAGTAGTTCAATAGGCCCACAATATATTATGGAGTTCCTCGGCCAAGTCTTTTCCATAGCCTTCCAACTTTCGTCTGATTCCCTGAAGGATAGTTCTATTGGTCACCTTTCGTTTGAGGATGAGCCACGGAGGATAAGTGCTACTTGATATTTAACCCTTCGCAAAAGCTCCTTATCTTTACGTTGTCAAATTGCTTGCCATTGTCACTGATGAGTTGATATGGAATAGTGAACTTGTAGATAAAGTTCTTCCAAGTGAACTTGATTATATTATCTACGATGATAGTTTCCAAAGGCTCAGCTTCGACCCACTTCGTGAAGTATTTGACCGCTATTACTAAGAACTTCTTTTGCCCTGGGGCTATTAGGAATAGGCTAACAATATTGATTCCCCATTTGGCAAAGGGCTAAGAGATATAAATGAGGACTTGCTCTGTCCCTGGAGCCTTTACCAAGTTTTTGAACTTCCTACACGAGGAGCATTTCCTTACTAGAGATCTTGCATCTGCCTTCATAGTTGACCAATAATATCCTTGTCGACGTGTCTTGGTTGCTAATGCTTTTCCTCCTATGTCCATTCTACATGATCCCTTATAGATCTCTTGCAGGACATACTTCGCTTCGCTTGGTTTTAAACACTTGAGCCAAGGAAGTGAGTATTTCCTCTTGTATAAAGTGTTGTGGTGAATGGAAAAAAAAAGGAATGTACCATTTCACCTCGTTTGCTTTTTTTCGATCCTATGGCAGCTCACCTTTCTCTAAGTAGGCTTTGATTGGATTGATCCAAAATGGTTCCTCTACTTCGACCTTTAAGACCTCTTCACCTTCGTTAATGCTAGATGCTATCAAAGACCCCATAAAAACTTTATCAGGGTATCTGCTGCCAATTTACTTAGCCTGTTTGCCCAGCAATTCTGAAGCCTTGGGACCATCATGTATTCCACCTTTACCCCTTTTTCTTCCATTTCTTGGATCTTTCCTTTGGCTATTACTTGGCACTTTACTGTATCCTCCTTTCTTGCTTCTAATATTTCATCTACATGGCCCAATACCAACTAGGAGTAGCTGCAAATGATGAAAGAGGTCAACCTGGCCAACGAGTGGGATTTCTCCACCATTAGTTCAACCTGTACTAAGGCTTCGTACTTCATTGTATTGTTCGTGGTGGTAAAATCTAGCTTCAAGGCATATTATAAGAGAACTCCTATGCCACTTTGAAGGACAATTCTAATCCCGCTAGCATGTTAATCACTTGCTCCATCGATATAGAGTTCCTGGACGGTTGCTAAGTCTATCTCCCTTTCTTTTGCTCCAACACCACTGTTTCTCTTCCTCTTAGGAATGAGCATTCCAAAATGAAATCTGTCAATGCATGTGCTGTGATTACCACTCGAGGATGATATTGTAAGTTATATTGTCCGAGCTCTACAGACCAGCACAACATTCTCCCCGAGATCTCTGGTTTTTGAAGGGTTTTCTATAGGGGCTTGTCTGTCACTACTACCCTTTGATGAGCTTGGAGATAAACCTTAAATTTTCTGCATGACAAGAGGAGAGAGTAAGCCAATTTTTCGATGGGAGAATAATTAAGCACAGGTCCTTGTAGAACTTTGCTAAAATAATAGACTAGCTTCTTCATCCCTTCTTCCTCTCTGACTAACACAACTCCAACTACATATGGAGATGCCGAAAGGTAAATGAGCACCTCTTCCCCTGGTAATGGTCTACTTAATACCTTTTCTGAACTCAGGTAGGCTTTAAGATCTTCGAAGGCCTTTTGATAATACTCGGTCCATTCAAAGATTGCTTTCTTCCTCAATCTTTTAAAGAATGGCAAGTATTTTTCTGCAACTATCAACATGAACCTGTTGAGGGCTACTAACCTTTCGGTCAACTTTTGAACTTCTTTCACATTTTTGGGGGTCGACATATCTATAATGGCTTGCACTTTGTCCGAGTTAGGCTTGATTCCTTTTTTGCTCAACTAGTAGCCAAGGAACATACCCTTTTGTATGAAGAGTCACACTTCTCTGGATTTAGCTTCATCCCATAGTGATTCATTACTCCGAAGATTTCCTCCACATCCTTGACATGCTCTTTGAAGCTTTTATTTTTCACTATTATGTCATCTACATATGCTTCTAAGTTTCTTCCTAACTGACCCCTGAAGATCCTATTGACTAATATTTTATAAGTTGCTCCCATGTTCTTTAGTCTGAAGAGCATGTATGTATAGCAGTAAGTTCCTTTCTTAGTGATGAAGGCAGTATTCTCTTTGTCTTCAGGGTCCATTCTATTCTAGTGGTTACCCTATTTAGCATAAAAAAAGGAAAGATAATTGTATCTAGTAGTTGAATCTATCAACTTGTTGATCATCGGCAGTGGGTAGGAGTTTTTTGGGCATGCCTTGTTGAGATCAATGAAATCTACGCACTCCCATTCGCTTTCTTTACCAAGACTACATTAGCTTGCCGTTTTGGTATTAAACTTCCCTAATACACCTATCTTCCATCAATTTTCTCACCTCTTCATCCATTACCACTTGTCTTTCCATCCCAAAGCATCTCTTATTCTATTTAATTAGTTTGAAAAATGGATCCACATTCAGCTTATGGGTCATCACCTTCAGACTTACCCCGAGCATATTTGTGGACTCCCATGCGAAGGTCCCTTTGTGACTTGCTAGGAACCCTTTAGCTTCGACTTTCTCTGCCAACCCTTCATTGACCCTCAGGCATCTCTCCAACCTTTCTTCCTTTACTGGGAATGACTATAGCTTTCCTACTGGTTAGGTTCGTCGCCCATCTTTTGTGTTTGCTTCTTCTTGAACCATACATACCTCTTCTTCCTGGATGTGTATCATGCTCTTCCTCTTCTGAGTGAAATTTATTTCAGATTCTTGCTTGTGGGTGCTGTATATGAAGGATTAATATAGAGTTGCACAATGGAAGATAAAATATTTTATAAAAAATTCGATGTAACTCGATTTTTTTATTTTCAAAACTTTTATAAAACATTTACCATGCCAAAACTCTTTTAGCATGGTTAGGTTTAGATATTCATTAAACTCTTTAACAAATTACTAAATCCTAAGTTGGACCAAAATTCAATATCAAGGATTCTCTACCAATTATTGTGTAAAATACAAGAGCAATAAAGAAGGGTTAGAAAGTATCAATTACCTTAACTGCCTATTTCGTTTAGCTCCTCAAGTGCGAAGCCTCTAGCTTGACTTTTACCGAAGCTATCCCAATGGCTTGTGTCTCCTTTTCTTCTTGAAGAAGCTTGAACCCTCTCTTGGTTACTCAAATGTTTAGTTCTTGCTTCTTTACGGATTGAATTGGACTTTGATTCTTTACACTCCTCTTCCAAAGGATTTAGAAGTTGAGTTTATAGTTGAAGAAGTTTTCTTAAAAAATAAACTCCCTCTCCCTAAATGGTGTGCTTAATTTGAATTTTCTCTCTCTAACTCTTGAGAGTTTCACACTCTAGCTTCTTGGAGAAGAAGATGAATAGTAGAAGAGTTCAAATTGTCTTAGGCAAAATATGATACAAGTCCACTTATATAGCCATTCTTCTTTTCACCAAATTTCCTTAAATTAAGGAAGAGTTAGTTAAACATGATGGCTTCTTACTCCAACACCCTTTGACTTAATTAAGTTATTAATCAATTAATCAAAGTGATTAGGACAAGTAATTAGTTGGAATCACTTTAGCAATAATTAATCACATCTCATGTAAATTAATTATCATTAACCTTAGTCCATATCAATTTAGACATGCCTATTTGTATCTCATACAAACTATGACATAATTGAATAAATCCCTTGCCAATTAGACTTCAAGACATGCTAGCATCTTTGTAAATTTTATTACAAGTCTAATTCAATCATTTTTAATAATTAATTAAACTCTTTAATCAATTATTAACATGATTAATTTCAACCCATAGGAAAAGCTTTATGGTGTGTGACTTACTTGGTTCATGTTCTAATTAGTAATGGGATAAACAAAACTCTTTTCTTCACACCAAGTATGTAATATTCAGTCCATACTCAGTCCCATAAGTCATGAGTGACATCTAGCATAACATGTCATGACTACCTAATTAGAAATGAATGTCGGTGATTATATCCTTGACATTTCATGGACCTCTTGATTATAATTACCATGCACTCGAATCCCTTCATTACGGATTCCCGATCTGAACTAGGGTCATGGAATAGTCAAACCCTATATGCTAGATCATATGACTTCTATCCAGTTCTAATTCTTGATAAACCGATTCCTACTAGAAAGTCTTTCTAGTGAATCTTTTCTACCTTGACCAATGATTTTTGAATTGAAAACAACCAGAAGTCATAGGATTCCATCCTTGTTAACCCAAGTTAATGAATTCTATCTTG
>CAOJBK011581813.1:0-12476 GCA_948294925.1 Codiaeum variegatum
ACATCAAAGAATCTAGAGAGAATAAGGGACCAGACCCATGACGGCTTCTAGTATAATCTTTGCCCTTAGGCCTCACCTTAGGACATATCGAAGGTATCTCTTCGAATTTGACCCTCGTCCATCTTCCCCCATAACACGTTTTAGATGATCAATATAGGCAGATGTCGTTCTCTCACTCATGGATCACACATTGCCCTATGCAAATGCTTTTACTTGGCACTCTTACAATGGGACAAGTGGCTTAAGAGAACCTTGTAACCATTGTAAATACCCTATGATAGCACACATTTTAAGGTACGTCAACCTAATCCAAAATATTTATATAACCTACCCTTCTAAAGGCTTACTGAGGGCCTAAGGGGATCTAAGTCTATTACTGACTTGAGTGTCTGAGGGCTTTTGCTAGGCATCAAGCCTGACATTCTTAGCTCACATTGTTCATTGTGCATGCATCTATATTCAGTCCAATCCAAATCCAAATATCGAAAGTTGATAGACTTTGTGCATAATAATAATAATAATAATAATAATAATAAGTGAATATTAGAAATGTAGTCTTATTAAAGTTAATTTTCACTATCTAATGGTAAAAAGTAATTGTAATAAATTAATTTAATATTTTTTTCTTTAAAAAAATAGGAGAGTGATTAATGTCCAAATTAATTTTATCTCTTATTTCCTTCAAGAATCGAACATGAAACATACAACTGTAAATATTTATTAATTTAAAATAAAAGCTTGTTGAAAATTCATTAATTAATTTAGCATGTATTGCTATGCCACCACAGTGTCTAGCTTAGTTGTTTCTTTTCCTCTCAAGGCTTGGTCTTGTTTATGAATGAAAAAAAAAATTATTAATTAAATTTGAACACTTAAAATAAATAGTAATAAATTTGCCTTATATTTGTATTACAATATATATAATTAATTATATTTAGCTAAATAAGAACATATTTGATATTATTGTTAGTGACGATAAAAACACTTTTAAAATTTAATTAAGTAATTTTTCTAAGTTTTTCTAAAATTACTTTTTCAAACCACCTTGAAAAACAATTTTGAAAAACACTTATAGATAAAAGGTAAAAAATTTTATTTCAAAGTCCTTTTGATAAACACAATGCCAAACACCCTAAGTATACTCAATTTGAAATAATAAAGGATCTTGTGTTTTTGAGAAGCGTTGAAGAAGAAGACAATCAGGTAATAAGTAGGGTTGGAATAATTGATTGATACATATATTTGCCGTGCAGGGATGAATTAGATTATATGAAATGAAATTATCAGAAAGATTTTGACTATAAATTCTAAAAAAAAAAAATTTACTCTACTATAATTGAGAATTAGAATTAGAAGAGGTAAAATTAAAATTAGCCGACCCTAATGAAATTGTGGGACCTAATCCAAGACAAAATTTATATGATGCCATTCCAAAGCACTCTCTTTCACATTGTCTTCCTTTTTAATTTTTTGGTGGTTTCTTCCCCCTTTCTTTGTCACTTCCATTAAATATCATTTGTATTATTCTAAACGAGTTAAATTCCAAGCCTAATGAATTTTTTAGTTTTGAGAAGGTTAATCTAATTAATTATTAATTTATTTATTATGGGATAATCGATAATTGATTTTCTAATTAATTTTTTTAGTTGAAAAACAAGTAATCGAATCAGTATTCGAAATGGAAGAAATTAAGCATGAAAAAAGGAAATGAGAAATTGAATGGAAAAACCTAAAATGTTGTTCACAAATTGAATTGAAAATTTCTTATATTTTTACATATCCTTAAATTAAGCAAATATGAAAGATTTGAAATAGTTTAAAAAGAAATCTTGAGGGAGAAAAAGATGAACTGGACCAACAATCTTGCAATCAATTAGGTTACAAGTAATTCTTTATTTTCTAAGATAAGGCAAAGCCCACAGCTTTTGGAGTTTTCCAACCTTCAATGCCAAGTCTAATTTATCTTCCTAATTAAATTTAAATTCTTAAATTAAATATAAATGGTGGCCTAATTTACACATATACAGCTATATATGGGAAATTAATAAGATTAAAAGAAAATGATACCCAATTATTTAAAACAATAAAATTCTAATTTTTATATAAAAAAAAGATTTTATTTCCAAAATAAATAAATAAAAAATAGGGATGAGAGAAAGAGAGAGAGAGAAAATAGAAACGGAGTGGTGATATAAAAGAAAGGGTAGAACAGAGGCAGAGAGAGCTGTTTCTTACAACTACTACGCATCAGACATCACCACCTCTTTAACCAACACCCATTTTGATTTTCTCAATTTCACTATTTTTAAAATTAATATAAATAAATGTAGTACGAGTATTGGTGTTGTTGATAACGAAACACGAGAGTCCGCTTTAAGAAAAGCCAACCCCACGAGAAGAAGAGAAGAGCAAAGGCTAACTATAAGAAAAGAAAAGAATGGATGGTAGATGAAGAACAAGGAAGAAGAAAGAAAACAAGTTTCTCATTGAAGAATCCGCCTTTGGTTGAAGGCCTTCACATTGCTCTATACACACTAATAAATATTCAATACCCTTTTATTTATATTTCCCTATAATGGCTGTTCAAGCTCAATATCCTTCCAATATTCTTCTTTTTAATAGGTATTCTTTCTATTTCTATTACATCTCAATTATGAAACACAACTCTCTTATCCTCTGTTTTCTTATTTTATAGGAACGGCCAAGAAAGTGATGATTATTCTCTGCCTGGAGGATTTCTTGATCAATCCCATATGCTTTTCACCAATGGAGTAGGTGGGTCTTCTAATCAACCACGCAAAAGAGGAAGAGAAGCTGCAACCACAACTATTCATCCATTTTCTATGCAGCCTCAAGGGACTCAGTTAATAGACCTTTCTCAACTCCATAACAATAACAACCACCACCACCCTAATGTTGTCTCCACTGGTCTCCGTTTATCATTTGGTGATCAACAGCAAATACAGCAAAATCACCATTATCAACAACAATCACAGAGTTTTGTATGCCAATCCTCTCCTTTTGCCACCCAAATTAAAAGCCAAAGAGATGAAATCGACCAATTCCTTCAAGCCCAGGTACCCATTTTAATCTTTTTTTCAATTGCTTTCTCTCTGTTTTCTTTTTTTTTTTTTCCTACAAATTTTTGGGAGTTGTGTTAAGAAAATGGATCCCTTTGTCCAGGCAGAGCAGTTGAGGCGCACATTAGCAGACAAAAGGCAGCGGCACTATCGTGCACTGCTCAGCGCAACCGAGGAATCAATAGCCAGACGATTCAGGGAGAAAGAGGCGGAAGTTGAAAAGGCCACGCGCCGTAACACCGAGTTAGAGGCACGCGCCGCCCAACTTAGCGTCGAAGCACAGGTTTGGCAAGCGAAAGCTAGGGCCCAAGAGGCCACGGCGGCTTCACTGCAGGCGCAACTCCAGCAGGCAATAATGAATGGAGAAGTGGCGCAGGAAAATAGGAGACGGGAAGATGGGCTAGGATGCTCCGCCGGAGTTGAGGGGCAAGCGGAGGATGCCGAGTCTGTTTATGTAGATCCGGAGAGGGTGTCGTTTTCGGGTGGTCGGAGTTGCAAAGGTTGTCGGCAAAGGGCGGCGACGGTGGTGGTGCTGCCGTGCCGTCATCTGAGTTTGTGTACAGAATGTGACCAAGTGGCTCAAACCTGCCCACTTTGCCACCGAGTAAGAAATTCTAGTGTTGAGGTTTTTCTGTATTAAGAGGCCCATTTCACTACAGGCCCAGACCGAGGCCTAGGCTTGAGCCCATATGAAATCAAAAGGTTTTAGGAGGGAAAAAAGGATTTAAAAAATTAAATTAAATAATGCTGAATATAATAAAAATACAATGATTTACTTTTTTGGGGCTGAATTTTTTTTTTTTTCAAAATTTTCTTTTTGATTACCCCTCTTGGAGAGAAGTTCCTAGGGGTAATGTACATGGCCACATAGGCAGTGGCAATTTTTTTCTTTTGATTTTTTATATTTAATTCATATATAAATTCTTTTATTAGTTCTTTTGTATTTCTTTTTATTATTCTCTTTGTTTTTTTTTTTTGGGCCTTTTCTTCACAACTGGTTTTGAAAAATGCAATGGAAAATGTAGTTTAGAAACTCGAGTTGAATATTAGTACTATTTTGTGGTTTAAGAAAATAGGAGAATATATTTAATTGCATAGAATGAGTTTTTTTTTTTTTTTTAATCTTCGTATTAAATTCACATTCCTTTTCAATTTTTAATTAAAGGTTAAAAAAAATTGATTTAGAAACTTATGGCAAGTATAACAGTCTCGTAAAATAGACTCATTTTTTTTATTTATTTTAGGGAGTTTATTTTAATTTGAGCAATTCTAACATACTTATAAATCTTACCATTTACTTGAAATAATTTAAGGAGTCACATTTTTTCTCTTTAGATTTGAAAATGGAGAAATTGATTCTTAAGTTATTTTTTATTATATTTTTCCTTAAAAAAATTGAAATATAAAATGAGATAAAGAGTGTTGTTGGAAGATATATCTATTTAAATATAAATTAAAATTAAACTGTGAATTTTTTATAATATAATAGAGAATGAGATAAAAAGTTTTGAACAACAAATAAGAAAAATGTCATTCTTTTTTCTCTTTATGATATAATTCCTAATTTATTAGGAAAATAAAATTTACAGGGTTCTGGTAATCTTACGTTTAGTTAGTTTCAATAACTATTTTTGCAAATAATTTTTTCATGTTAGATTATTGGCTACATAATGGAAGTTAGTCATTCCCTTAACATGCGCCATATATAAAAAATCATACCAAACATGAAGGAGATGACTAGAACCCGTGACATCTCGTTTTCAAGAGCAGTGCTCTTCCCACTTGAATTAAGCTTCCATGTTTTGATGTTAGATTATTGGTGTTATTTTTGTGATTAGTTTGCATTTTTGTTATGACTTGTAAAATCTTTTTAAGTCTTTGTGTTTTACATTATTATTATTATTATTTTGGGATTCTAGAAAACTTGCAATTTTTAGAAATTTCTTTCGTTTTTCAATAGGAGTCACTCTTATTCTGTGACCATAGAAGTTTAAAGAGAGTTAACCGGATCCTAGGATAAAAAATTTACATGTTGAAAAAAAAAAGTATCTCCTAGTGGAAAAGAAAATAGCAATTAAGATTTGGGAATTAAAATATGAAAAAAAAAAAAGAAAAATGATTATTGTAAAATGATTCAAAAAGCTTCATTGTGATTTTTTTTAAAAAAAACCCTGAATTGATTTGATTAACTTAAGTAGCTTGTAGCTTGAAAATGAAAATAAGTTTTAGTTTTTTTTTTTTTTTGAATAAAGATATATGAGTTTGAATGCTCTTCAAAAGCATAGGTACATCTCGGCAATCTTTGCACAACAAATTAAATATCAAGGTTCAAGGCACTAGCTTTAACTACTGAGAGAGTAGAAATGTTTGTTTTGACAACTAATCCATTCAAAAATCATCGCTCATGATCCCTGGAAATAACATCTAAACTTGCAATCTTGGACTCAACAGAGAAGCTTGCATCAATAATCATCTTAATAATGAACTCTCCTATTACGCAATCACTCTTTGATTGGAAGGTTACATTTGCAAGCCTTCTATGAGAAGAGACAGATTTTAGAGGGATGCTAAGATCTAAAAGTTTTTTTTTTTCAATAGAAAATTTGATATTAAGGATGAACCTACTAGTCATATATGTTCATTCTTTCTTTGAGCTAGCATTTGATATGCTATTTCCACATAAAATTTGCTTCCTATCAAATGCCAAAACCCATCAGTCCTACTCCTCCTCAATGCCAATGGGAATATTATTAACATCTTCCATCTTATGAGTTAAAAACAAATTGTGTAGTTTATGGATATTACATCAAGGTTAAAATTACAAAATTACCATGATATTTAATGAATTTTCATATATGACCTTATCTTTTAAATCTTTTTAGAGTGGTGTACTATATTTTCCTTTATTAGTATATCAAAGTTATAACTTATGTGATGTGGCATTAATAACTCACTTGTCACATCTGCATCCACATAGATTTTTGTCGTGTTCTCATTTTGTCACCGATATACTAAAGTCTATTATTTGGTTGTGTAGATTCCAACCTAAAACTCTATTTATAAAAAATCTACAAGTCTATATCAAAATGTAAGTATCTTTCCATTGCCTATGTTCTTTTTTACATCTCTTTCAGAAATTTTTAACTTTCATTAAATTCAACCAATTTTGTGAGGGCATGTTATCCTTTTTAATCTTTCAAAAATCAATGTAAACGAAGTAAATGCTTTTAAATAATCGCGGTCCCAAAAATAATAACATTGACTAAATAATATCCAAGCTGCCTTATGACAAGGAGTAAATTATAAGATATTTAAATCATTTAAATCAAGCCCTTTCTTCCTTTGTATATAGTTAATGTTAGTAGAATTTAAATTTAAGAACAGATAAATAAATCTCAGATTTTTACATGCCTAGAATATTATTTAATTAAGTAAAATAATTTAATCAGAAATGTACCTTGATTCATGGTTTGAGTTTGTTGTTTAAACTTGTTTTATCCCTTCTTTTCCTTCTACTTTTATGTGTTTTTAATGGAGAAGAACATAATCTTTTAGTTTTATTTTTTCTTATATCTGTTAACTTGTTTTGAAGGAAAATGGAAGGGATTATATATATATATATATAATGTTAGCTAATTTTTTCATATGCATATTAGTGCTCTAAAGTAGTAAAGAATATAAGTAGGAATTGTTGTTAACAAATTTTTAATTATCACCTCTCTTCATAAAAAAGATAGCTTTTTGTGCTTTCACCCTTGAGCTTGCTGTGCAAATATATTTATAGGAGAATTGATTTTTTTTTCCAAATATAAAGGCATCCCCAAACTTTCTTGTCTTACTACTAATTAGGATATAATTTTTGTAGTGTTAACTTTTTATCTATCACTTCTCTATATTGGTAAAGAATTCTCTTTAGGTGAGAGACTTCCACTAATGTGGCTCTTCTGCAGATATTTTATCATTAGTAAACAACATATAGGAGACCAAAGGGCTCCTTTTGCATGGTTCTTAAGCCTTTGAGATCAAAATTTGAGACCATATTGGTTTAATACCCTAAATACCTTTTCCTTATCCTTTATGTGCTTTTTAAAGCTTTGTCTCTTTATAATCATATTGTCAACATAGGCTTTCAAGTTTTGCCTTAGTTGAACTTCAAAGATTTTGTTCACCAGTCTTTGGTAGGTGGATCTAGTAATCTTGAGGCCAAAAGGCATAGAGGTATAACAATAATTTCACTTATTAGTAGTGAATGATGTTTTTTTTCATCATATATGTACATTAGTTTTGGAAATATCCTTGGTTTGCATCAAGGGAAGAGTGGCATCCATACCTTACTATTGAGTCTACCAACTTATCAATCATAGGCAAAGCGTATAAATCTTTAAGATAGGCTTTATTCATATTTGTAAAGTTACATACATTTTATAACTTCGTTAGCTTTTTTAACTATTAAAACATTGGATAACCACTCTAGATACTGGACCTTTCTCATAATCCTACTGATATTAACTTATCAACCTCTTCATCTATCACTATTTGTCTCTCCACCTTGAAGCGCCTTTTCTTCTACTTACTTTTCTTAAGGGAAGGATCAACATTAAGTTGACGTGTCATTACTCTCTGGCTAATCCATGGCATCTTTATGGAAGCCCATGTGAAGGTCCTTTTTCTAACTTTGAGAAACTCCTTCACTTGTAATTGCTTTAGAGGGTCTACGTCTTCCACTCTAAAACTTTTTAGCTTTTATACTGGAAAATTCTCTGTTGTGTTACATCCTTCTCCTTTTGCAATTCTTCTATCATCTTTACCTCTTTAGCTTTGATACAAAAGACACTTTTTCTCATTTGAGTGAAATCCACTTCTAGTTTTGGCATTGTTGTTCCATACACATGAAATTATGTCTTATCTCAGAGAGGGACTGTCACTCTACATCTTTGAACATTAAGTAAAGCATCTAAGTACCATAAAAGAGGCCTTCTTAGTAGGGCATTGTATGACATGGGGGATTTTTGCAATGATGAATAGTTCCATGACAATCACATAATCAATCTAATTAATCATGTCATTGGGATCTCTATAGTGTCTAGTTTTCTTACCAAGTTCGCTAGTTTTTTGGACTAAATTCCTATATTCCCATCCTTTTATAGGCTTTAAGAGAGAGGAAGTTAACTGAATTACCATCATTAACTAAGATCCTTTCATTATGAATTTGGCTATAATAGCCTAGATTACCATTAGGTCTACTTTGGGTGGCCTACTCACATTATACCATTATAATTCACAAACATCAAGGTTTTTCTAGCTTTAGAGACAACTTTGACTCTATGTTTTTTATTGTTATAGCTCTTCTTCTGGATCCTTAGTAAGGCATGCTACATTCCCTAAGGAACTACAGTTTATTATTGCCTTTTTTTTAAGCTTGCTCTCTCATTCTTTCTCTATTTATAAACCCCTTCAACTATCCTTTTTTAACCAACGTCTCTATCTCACCATTATAGACTTGTATTTGTTGGTCCTATGACCATGTGTATTATGAAAATTGTATAATTTGATTGTATCCCTCAATTTAAGATCTCTTTTGAGGAGTTTTTTCCTTTACCTAATTGGCTAATCTTAGGAGGCTACAAACTTAACCTCTAGTGATATATTAAGTGGAGTCAACTTAGAGATATCAAATATCTTTTTTCTAAAACCTTTTTTCTCCTTCGATTCTATATTCATCTTTTATAGAAAGGTTAATTGTATAAAAAAATCACCAACTTTCACCAAATTTGTGAAATTATCACAAACTTTCAATTTTGACGTAAAAATGCATGAACTTTCAATTTTTTGGCGAAATTGTCACACGACTTGATTAATGTGACAAGTCATATACTGGTGCTTACGTGGCACCCCCAATCAATTGCGTGGCACTTCATATGAGATGTCACATCACCACCCAATATGATGTGAAACCTAACATGGAATGTCATGTTATTGTTCAATATGACTTGTCATATGATGTGTGATACAACGTCAGCACTGACACATGACGTGGCAATCAAATTCTAATATCATGACAATTTGGTCAGAAATTGAAAGTTTATGTATTTTTATTAAAATTTGGAGATATTTTCACAAATCTGGTGAAAGTTTGTGATTTTTATGCAATTAACTCTTTATAGAACGACTCTATGACTCCACCCTTATTTTTGGATTTCTTAAATGAATATTACATGTCTTCTCCTTCCCTTTTCTTAGTGAATTGGCTCGTCCTATATGTATCATCTTGTTTGATATATTTATCATCTATGGACATGACATCTTCGAGCATTAGAGTGACATTCCTAGATAAAGCCTTTAAGTAATTTGAATAAGTTGTGCCATTTTACAAAGCTTCAATCACTCTCACTTGATCTAGGTTTGTGACTTTCAATACTTCTATGTTAAAGAAGGGTAGTTAATGGTTTGTTATTTTTCTACTTCACCTCCTTAAGAGATTGTGTTTGTCTTTCTAATGGGATACTAGCTGCAAAGTGGCTCATGAAGCTCTTGCTAATTTCACAAGAGTCTAAACTCTCTTTGTCTAGCTAATCAAACCACTTGATGGCCACCCCTTTGACCGATCCTCTAAATCCCTATATATTACTTTTTCATTGTTGGTATAAAGTTCAATTGCATATTTGTAGTAAAATACATGATCTCTTGTGTAACATTCACACTCTCATGCATTTGCAATTATACATTAGCATATTCATATTATCATAAATTTATAAATATTATACATTTAAAAGTGTTGCATAAAAATCACATATGCATTTTATAAGTACAAACAAAATGATCATGTAGTTTATCATATAATCAATTTTTAAACAATGCATTTTATTTAAATGATAGGTGACTTATTAATTATCTATGGAATTAAATAAAATTTAAAAAAATTACTTAAATCTGGAATTTAGTACATAAAAGATAGAACATGGAAGAGTAAAAGTAATGTTAGTTCATAGCCAATAGAAATGTGACACCTTAACTAATAAGATTAAAACACACCAAAGGAGACTTATAAGGTAAAAATGCGATCTTAATAAATTGAATTATCCTCCAAATGAGGTGCTTAAGTTATGCACCATTACTAATAAGATTAAAACACACCAAAGGAGACTTATAAGGTAAAAATGCGATCTTAATAAATAGAATTATCTTCCAAATGAGGTGCTTAAGTTATGCACCATTGTTAGAAAAAGAAGAAGAATAAGAAAAGAGAAGGAAGAAGAAGAAGAAAGATAGAAAGAAAGAAAGAAAAGACAATTTTTAGGGTTTACATATTCATCTTCATTATCATCATCAAAAGTAAATCCTTAACTTTAAATTTATTAAATGAATTAAAAATATCTTTATTCTCCCATCATGAAAACTTACTAGAAGTTATGGTATGATTAATGGATAAATATAAGTGCTTGAGAATTGATTGAACTATGAAAGAAAATTTGTGTTCTTGAATTCTTTGTTGAAACTGATTTTGTGACCTAATTTTGAGGACCTTATGAAGTGAACTCGAAAACCCTCAAAACATGAAAATTGTTACATCTTAACTAAAATCTTTTAAAAGGGTTTTTTCAAAATTTTACTTGCATGATGAGTTACAATTGAAACATTAGGACTAGTCCTATTTATGAGTTTTGTAGGAACCCTATTTTAGATACCTGATTTGATCACCTTAAAGGAAGAATTATAAGAATAGATCCGAATGAAACTTTTTTCCTTTATATGTTAACCAAGTGTCTATAAAATAGTATTACAATTGGATTTATATGTTTTCTAAAAATCTAACCTAAGTATGGCCTACATAAACTATCTATGTGCAGAACATAGGCCTGACTTTAGAACTTTACTGTTTGTTGAACATTAAATACTTTGATCTTGTTTTTGTACATGATGTACTCGGTATATCTAGTTTCTGTTGAAAAAGGAATCATGCCATTTGGATATGTATAGAAAAATTTATTCACTCCTAAGTAATGAAAGGTTAGTCTGCCATATAAGAAAAAAAATGCTCAATGCTAAACTCACTTGTATTAAACATAGACTTAATTGTATATTAAGCATAAGTATTTATCTAAGGCATAATGTTGATCAAGTATATGTCATATTTTTGAGCCTATAAGAATTGGAAAAAGGATAAGAGGAGGGTATAAATGATACCTATATCTTTTAGATCCTTAGATGTGAGTATAAGTATTAGTTGAATTTTGTTGTATGATTGTGTATATTATGTGAGTTTGAACATGTGAATGTTGAATATAGCTTCAATAGCAACCTATTTCTTATATGTTTGGATATGAACTACTTGGTGATTATTCATCTTACTGTTGATAGCTTATCAATAGGTGTTTGATGTTAATACATATGATTAACATGGGAAATAACATGGCAAATTCAATGATCAAAGGATATCACTTTATTCAAATGATATATGTTAACCAGTATTATCAAATGTCATTTTCTTCACATGGATACTAGGAGCAATATTTGTCTTGTAAGATCACAATAAAATCAAATTAACTTATGCATAAGCATATGCATAATATGATTCTGATACTATTTTGTTACAGTATGGATTGTTTGTTTGATAATGCCTTTAGAACTTAATTAATATTTATATTCATTGAGTCACTTATCACCAAATTGCAATTATTATTCTAGATAGAGAAGCATGTGATTATCTATTTTGAAGCTTTAATCATTGTTGATAGAGCATGGATCAAAGGTCACCAGCTAAGTCTCTCTCTCTCTCTCTCTCTCTCTCTCCTTATATCATTCATAAGCACTTAGTTTGGAGAAAACATTTTATATTTGTATATATTTGCTTGTGCGTGTTTATATGTCTTATAAAGGATAAAAGTGGCAGTGTAACAATATATCTATAGGGATAAAATTTGTAATGAATGATCTATTTAATATGACATGTTGATTGTGTAAAATATGAATACAGTAAAACCTTTCCAAATTGATACCCTACAAATTAATAACCTTCAAAATTTAATATTGTTTTGTAGAACTGACTTTGTTCCATTAAATAAATTAATATTTCTACTATCTAATAATTAATATAACATTTTAGAAAAGCTAGTGGGATTATTAATTAATAGAATTGTGTTTCTTAAAAAACTACCTAATAAAGTAGTTTTTTTTTTCTTATTGTCCTAATCTTGAACTGTATATGCCGCAATACCTTATGAGCTACAATATGAGTGTGATGTGAAAGATCCAATGAAAAAATATATGAATAAATAACTTCTAATTTCTCTTTATTTCTAAACTTTATAGATTATAATAACTCTTTTCATATTTTTTTTATTAAATTTTCAATTGAAAATATAAATTACTTTTATGTATATTCTTATGAAATGTATA
>CAOJBK011582221.1:0-11386 GCA_948294925.1 Codiaeum variegatum
GATTGCAGGTCCTACGACAAAAAGCAACATCTATGAAGCAGGATTACACAGAGATGACAACTACTGTAAGTGCATTGATTAGCATCTAAATAATCTGTGCTCATCTTTTAATATATTCGCAATTGAGTCAAGTATCTGTAATTAATTTTAGTGGTACTTGCCTTTTCTTTTCTCTTGCTGTATGAGAGAACTACCCAATTTAGTTTGTAACTGCAGCCACTTATAGTTATTATTTGAATCATAATTGTTTCTGTTTATAAAATTTCAAATATAATATTGTACACATCCACTCCTATTAGAATATTAGACTTTTTTTTTATGCTTTCCATTTCAACTTTGAATTAGTTGAATGGTTATATGATCAATTTCTTATCGGGTGAATTGAACGCATACAGAACCAGACAGTTTCAGAATTGAAGGATTTTGTCAAAAAGCTCAACTCACTGCCTGAAATGACCGTAAATCTCTCTCTCTCTTCCATGGGCTCTGCTTCTGCAATTCAATGCTAGTTTTTCCATTTTCCGTTTAATTGTTTCAGAGGCATATAAATCTCGCTCAGCATCTGTCTACATTCACATCAAAGCCATCTTTTCTGGCAAGACTTGACATGGAGCATACTATTGTTGAGGCTCAGAGCTATGACATGTAAGTTGATATGTGTTGTTACCTCTTCTAAAATGATATTACATGTCATTCTTTGTATACCTATGGAGTGTAGATACATAAATGGGCAAACAGCTAGTGCTAATTGATAAAAAACAGTTTGCTCTAGGTTAAAAACGCCAGGATGATTATTAATGGGCGTGCGCTACTACACTGCTGACTGCATGTTAACTTTCCCTTTCATTTGCCCCCATGTTTATGTTTCTCTTCGTAGATAGTGCTTTTCCATTCCCTGGATTATTTTTTAAAATGTACATCTCTCAGTTGCTTTCTTTGTCAAAACATTGTAGTATTTGTTTTTCTTTTGTTCCTTATGGTTAATTTAAATGAAGCTATTTAACCCCTTTCTGATAGAAATTTATCATATGTGGAAAGCTGTACCATCAGTGTGTTTAATGAAGAAAAATGTCTTCGAATTCTATGCATTTTGATGCATAAAAGTGTTCAGTTTGTTTATAGATTGTTCATGATTGAGGCATTGTCCTCCATGACGATTCTCTTCATTTCTGGAAAGTGGGATTTGCAAAATTCTCATTAAGGTGCATTGTACTTTATTTGGAAGTGTCATCCAAACTGAAAGCACACTTGGATGGAAGCATGGTGATCCTTGATGTGGAGTGTCAGATGGCATCTCTTTTCACCGGTGCTTTTGGATGCTGTATTTCCTTTAATCTGCTTAGTAATTCCTGAATTGATACAGATCCAATAGAATCTAACAATGAGGTATTAGCCGACCCCAATTAACTTGGGATTAAGGCTTTGTTGAGTTGAGTTGAGTTGTATTGGGTGAGACAAAACTTTATCTTTGTAAGGCTACGGAACGTCTCGTGAATGGCTGAATGCTCTATGTCTAGTCTTCCTAAATACTTCATATTCTTATTCCTCATTCCTTGCTGATGGATTAAGGTTTTTATGAGATAATGTTAGGGGCATGGTAATAATAAATGAGTGAGAGGAAAGTTGGGTTTAAAGTTCTACTACTAGTTTAAACTGGCTTTCTTGCTAAATAACTTTGCAGTTCTATTTTTAAATTGACACAAATTCAGAGGGCAGTACTTGCAAACGAATCTTATGATTGCAGTGGGTGGTTATCCAAAGAAGTAAGCCATTTGGAGATGGGTATTTGCAAGTAGATAGTGGTGATGGTAGGAAGGTTGGGATGCTTCTGTCTAGGATATCCTTGTAAGCTATCTAGTGGTGAGTACTTGTCTTGGCATGACCATCATTGCCGGAATTCTCCTTTGAAATCCCAATTATCAACTCTCTTCTTTTTAGGAGGGATGGGAACAAAGGATGCTCAACCATAGTGGGAAAATATCTTTTGTTGGAAACAGCTTTGTGTTAGAGATATTTTCTTACATTTTTTTTTATTTGAAGTATCATACAGTTGTGGATATGCAGTGGGAGGATTGTGCTGCATAGATGATTAATGACCGGGTTATGATAAAAACTATTATCAGGCTATTTTCAGTTAAGATGCTGATAGGAGAAAGATCAAGTTCCAGTGGGAAGCAATTAGGAACACTTGTACTCTTACTGAGATGGCTCAACTAATATGTTCTCGGACTAGGCAAATTGTGGAAGTTGGTTTTGTCATTAATCATGAGCCAATGAGCAGTGGACTTGGATCATTATGTACTGTGTGAATTGTGAAAATGTTTTTTTCCTGTTTTCATTAAGATCTCATGGTAGGAAAGGAATCAGGGAGATTTTGTGGAAAAGAATTGTATTTCCTTCTGTATGTGAGAGTAGCCCTAAGTTTTAGCAGGATGGGGACCTGATGCAGCTAACTCCTATTAGTTTGCAGTTAAGGAATTGCAGAGTTGAGTTTACTTAATATTTTGAACTTTTGATTTAGTCAGGTAGTGTCCTTAAATTTTTCTTCCATAAATGATTTTTTCCCATATTACCCATCTCTTCTGAGGTTGGGATGCCCCCTTTTGTGCTTTTGAAATATCTTTTACTTGGATGAACACAAAACACAAAGTAGAAATACGAAAGATTTTCAAGCATGTCATAGGCAGCGATAACAAAAAAAAGTGCATCCCATTTGTGTTATACGATCTTGTACCTTCTGTAAAATGAGACTACAGTGATCATAATCTTTTTACAACTTTTTGTTTTGATGATACCTTGAGTTGCTAGAGCTCTTTCTTGTACATCAGCTTTTTGATGGAAAATGTTGCACTTAACATTAAACAATTCTGTCAACTATGTTTATTCACTTCTGAAACAAATCCTTGCTATCATGAGCCCATGATTAGGTATTTCCTGATGTTTTCAAGAATGAAGAATAATTGTAACTTGCCCAATGAGTTGTTGGAGTAATCATGTGCCATGGGAGTCAAACTTATGATACCGATTATGAAACTGGAAGTGATAGTGATGCTTTGGACTTCATTTTACATATTGTTTTATTTTTTAACTTGCTATTTAGAACAACTGAGCACGCTCTTTTAGTGCCTTTTTGACTTGTCATGCCATGATTTCAAGATTTTATTGATTTAAGAAGCTCCTGTATGCAGATGCTTTGAGCATATTGAAGAATTAATCCACAAGCAGGAACCTCTTGTAAGTGTTCTGAGGCTTATCATTTTACTTTCTGTTACAAACTCAGGGTTGCCCAAAAAGCATTTTGACTACTTAAGGTACCATAGCTTGATTCACATCATTGTATTATTCTTGGGCTCTGGACTTTCATCATGGTACTCTTCTAGTTATGCTGCATCATACATATTTTCTACTTTTACACTTCTTGTCTAGGAGGGAGATACTCCACAGCTATGGATTTGAGCACATGGTAACTTTGGATAATTTAGAAAAAGCTGGATTGCTCAAAAAGCAGGTTTAGTATTATTTGGTTTAACTTGCTTTTTGTGTATTTTTTTTTGTGTGTGTGTGTTTTACACAATTAAAGTTGAGATGAATGCTTTTGAATTACTAAATTCATTTAACTTTGCAGGATTCAAAAGGCAATTGGCTGGCAATCAAGCGTGTGCTGCAACTTGTGGTTGAAGATACAGACACTGCCAAGTACTATCTTAATCATCTAATGTGTTTCTGATAATAAAATTATGTTTAGAATCTTCTTTTTGGTCCTGCTACTATGGGCTACATTTGAGCTACTTAGGGCTCACCCTTTCATTGCCAAATCATGAACTGATGGGTCATGCACTGGACTCTTTCGTCATAGCAAATGACTCTTCAGTTTCTGAAGTTGGAAATTTCTGGAAATTAGGCAAAAATCTGTTTAAGAATTTACTTTAATACATTTTTCTTCTTTTCAATTTGAAAATATTTCAGTTAGGGGTGATCTTAATCATGCTTTCAGTATATATAAAATCACGATGCTTTTCCAATTCACCTATAAACACTGAAGAATTGATTAACATAAGTTGGTAAAATTTATGGTTTATTGTGGTAAAAAAGAATTAACTTCTTACAAGTTATTCATGTTTATTGCTGGCTGCAATATACTAGATCAAAAAGTATATCTATCCGTTGACATGCCCTTTTTTAGCACATTTTATAATTCATACATTTTTCAAAATTTTTTTCCCATGTTGCAATAGATAACTTCTTTTTCTCAAGTTTTACTTTGAGTGGATACCTTTGCAATATTTTGTGAACTGGATGTGTTTGGCTATTTGATATTTTGACATATAGGCAAGGAGACATTTAATTGTCAAGCGCACTTGTGCGATTATGATGTGGTGTCTTGTTGGTTTTCCTCCTAACTTTTGAAGTGATTCTGAATGCAACAGTCCGAATGATATTTCATATGTCTTTTCTGGATATGCACCATTAAGTATTCGCCTCGTTCAGGATGCTCTTCGATCTGGATGGTGAGGTTAATTCTGTTTTCAGTGTCTGTTTTGGCTCTTGCACTTGCCTTGTTTACTGAAATGATGAAAATCAAAGAATTCTAGTTGCTCTTTCTTTTTGGCTAAAGAAGACAATGCTCCATATTTAATGGACTTGTTTCTTTCTTAGATTTATATAACTAGATTTCTGTGGGCATATGCCTCTGCGACCTTTAGAGGCTCTTTGAAATGCTTTCTTACTTGATTGGAGGTGTTTACTCTTTTAAAGCCTTTTTCTATTTTTATGTTATTGTTTATAGTTATTTTTGAGTTTATAGGTCGATTACTTGTCCTCCATGATGTATTTTTTTTTTAAATTTGAAATAATGAATGAAGTTTCTTTTCTTACAATAAAAAACAAAAAGATAGTTAACTGGCTTTTCATTTTAAAAGTCAGGTTTATCTTTTCCTCATGCAAGTTATCCTCATTAGTTACCTGATAATATCTTATAATTCTGGTCATCGTGTTTGCCTATTTTTATGTTAGCCAAGGATCTCTCTTGTGGTCATATATGCTTCTGAATTTGCTTTTGTGTTAGTATAACTTTCTATGATAGCAGTGCTTGCTGATGTAAGTGCATGTGGTCATAATAACTTGCATAAGCAACTACCAATTCAAGTATGAGGACTTCTTTAATTACTTGAATCTCAATCCAGAAGTAGTTGGTGTTTCAGTATGGATTGCGCCCTCTCTCTTCTAGATGATTTCCAAGATTTACCCTCAAAAGAAAGGAGGGGTATACTTCCATCCATGCCTGTTGTTTAGGGGCATAGTAGGAGAGGATTAAACAGAAGTTTGAGTTGGTTATTTGTGCAGCTTTTGTTTCATCCTTAGATTAATGCTACAATGACTGTATGACTAGTCATAACTTAACTGTGGCTTAGCTACATGCATTATTCATTTTTCCCTGGTGGAAACTGCTGATTCTTTGCTTTAGCCTTACATTTTTATTTTTATTTTTATTTTTTTTCCTTATGACAAATTTGATTTTAACTTTCTTAAATGTGATGAACTGGTCATTACAGGCGTCCAATGGAAGAAACTTTGAAGCTGTTGCCCGGACCACACTCAGAAACTAAGAGAGTGTGCATCTTTCTCTCTCTCTCTCTCTCTCTCTCATTCTAACAGGCAAACAGTGGACCAGTTCTGCATTTGTTTGAAATTATGTCACTCGTCCAAAGTCCTGGTTTTGATTAGTACAATGATACTTTCTTAGTCAACTGTGAAATCAGAATTTGTCCTTATATTTTAGTGATTGCCTGCTTATAAGTTTCTTAGGAATTCTTCTTAAAATAACTGAACTCCATCATTTGGTGGTACATTTAATATTTTTCACATTTTAATCTTGTAAAGAAGAAAAATACAATAGAATACTTTGCCTCTCTTGATTTCTGGAATCATTACTAGCATGTGTTACATTTGCAGGGTGGATTCTCAAACAGTCCATCTTTTGACACGTTGCACAGGGCTTCCGAAACTACAAACAGGTATATCTAAATTCCTGTTTTCTGATGTTATGCTTAAAATAATCTCTAGTTGGTGGATGTTGTCATTGTTGTGAGGAGTATAATTATCAAAGTAGTCTATAAATACAGAAATATCAAACTCCTGCGAATGGTTAGAACTAACATTTTTTATAGAATCATGAAGCCCATGATTTGCATTCTGTTAACTTGATCACTGTGTAGATGACTTTCTCCCAAATATAGAGTAACCTTTGTTCACTGAACTAGTTTTATCAATTCTGACTTCTAGGTGATTATATCAAGTTCATTTCCAACCTGTTCCATGCTACATTTAGATCTTTATGTTTTTTTTTGTCCCAAACTTTACTATAACAAAGTAAAAACATTCCAGATTAACTGTTGGAAGGCGCTCCCTAGTACTGGTTATATTCATTGGAGGGGTTACATTTGCAGAGATTTCTGCTCTCCGATTTCTTAGTGCTCAGGTATGTCAAATAGTTATGAATCTTTAATCTCTTGCATTGTAGATGCTGATGTTCTTTTTCTATATTCGCCATCATCCCTTCTGTTTGAAACTTCCTGAAAGTAACTTGGTCAATAGAGTTGAATTAGCTGGCCAAGTTAACTATGCTTAAATTTTTGTACTGATGTAGTCATCGCAATCAGCTCCTTGGAATTTCTAATAATGAAAACATTTTTTCTTGGGTAAGGTTGTGGGTAGCTGTTTCATTGAAATAGGCTATTCATCTGTTTAATTTAATCAGTTTTATTCTCTCCTGCACACTTGTGGGAGACTCATATTTATTTTTCTTGCTCTCATTATGGAATTATTTAGGTCAAAGAGTACTTCATATTGGATGATTTTATCAGCAAGCCTTCCAAACCACATTTTGCATATGTTGGCTGCTCTTATTCATTTCAGTTTTTCTTTCTTAATTTTATCTATGCCTCTTCTTATGCGTTCTCCTTTTCTTCATTTTTTTTAAAACCCTATTATGTAGCCCTTTTGTTAATCTCTTTTTTCTCAACTGAGGCTTAATTTTCATTGATTGCCATTGAATTTATCATTAATTTAGCGTGGAACTTAATTGAAATAAGATTATAATTAAGAGATTTTGATGTTACAAACTCATTCTTACGGACATGCAAAAAATGATAGTAAATCTCGTCGTTAATTCAAAAAATGAAACGAATATTAAAAAAAAAAGGGTTTGGAACTCGAATTGATTGCGTAGGACTAGAATAGGCATAAATAGTCCTTGAGAAGATTGTTGGGAAAACTGAACATAATATTTCAATGTGTTCTAGATAATTATAAGGGCACCATATAGTGATAAAATCCATTAATCCTTTTTTTTTTTTATAATTCATTTAATATTTGTTTTCCACTGGTATAAAATTTAAATGACAAAGGGTTGAGCACTTGTTATGTAATGTCTGTGCTAATTTCTTCACCTCTTGTTTATCTGACTTTCCAGGAGGGAATGGGATATGATTTAATTATTGGAACAACAAATATTGTTAATGGCAATTCCTTGGCTGAGACCTATATAGAGCGTGTGGGTTGAGCAGTAAATTGGCTTTTGTATATGTGTGTGTTGGTGATTCCAATTTCTTGGGAATTCTGTGTCTGAACTTGGCATTGTTATAGATGTATGTTGTATAATCTTAGGCTCAAGAATATTATTTGTTGATGCTGCAAGAACTTCAATTTTTCAAGACCCAGGCTTGCTACTTGCATATGGGAAGAGGAAATGCTGAGACATGCGAAAGGGCGTGATAATTGCCCTTTCACTGGATTGATTACTTTGTAGGCTCGTTTCTTTTTCCTCCCCCAAATATTCGTTGGCTTTTTGTTGCTTGATGATAAATGAGATGTTTTAATTTATTTGACATTGTTTGTTTAAAATTATACAAGGGGAAAAGATGCTATTTGTAATGCTGTTCTGTCTACTGAAATACAATGCAGGTTGGAGAGAACAAAAAAAAAATGATAGCATGATTTCTTTTTTTCTTCGAAAGGGTAAATGTATGTTGGGTTTCATGGACATCACAATATAGGATGAGACAAAAATGAACTGGATTAATATTGATCTTGTGTGATTAGGAATCAATTATAATTGATGGTACTTGGCTCAATATGATAATTTCACGTGACCATAAGTCGACCCACTAACTTAACTAAGTGTAGCTTTGGCTCCGGCTTCGACATGGACGAGATATTTCAAGTGTAGCTCCGACATGGGCGAGATACTCTAACTGTAGTTTTGGCTCTGACAATAGGCGAGACTCCAGGTGGAGCGGTTACCAGGCCACAACCTCTATGATCCGGGATTTAAGGGGCTACTATGGCCATGATCCCAAGTCCATCTGAAAATGGAAGAATAACCGTTTCAGATCCTACTATATAAAGGAAAAGGTAAAACAAAGGTGAGGAATAATGTTGATTATCTTTTACTTCTAAATTCTTACCTCAAATATCTGAACGGATTTAAGTATCGGAGTGGCTCTCCAGACAACCAGCCTGGACCTCGAATCAACATTCAATCCAGTTCGACGGTGTGAACCTTACCGGGATCCGAAACATCAATAATAATTTGAAAAATATAAATTTAATAAAAGTGATTTGAAGATAAATTTTTTATTAGGATCATAAGAAAAAACAAAATAAAATGTAAATATTTTTAAATAATTAATTTTATTGATTGTAAATCAAAATAATTTTTTTATTAATTAGAACTAAATAAAAAAATTGCTAAAAAAATTAGATATTAAATGTTTAAATAAACAAACAATGAATTATATTTACTAAGTAAAATAAAAAAATAAAATTTCAAACAAAATAAAGTTACATTTATCAAGATAATTTCTACATAGATTTTTGTTAATAAAGAATTAGAAAAAAAGATCAAAATTTTAAATAAATAAAATTATATTTATTAAAATTTATTTGTTTGTAAAAGTCATTTAAAATAATTTTTTTTATTAATTCAGTTGCAAGGGTGTGAAATTGAATAAAATATAATTTTGTCCATTTTCATCAAAATTTAAAATGCTAAAAACAATAAAGCCAGATTTGTGTTGTCTCGAGCGATGAGTTATAAATTGGTAATTTTAAACTATATATATATATATATATATATATATATATATATATAAAATTTTAGAAGTCATCTTATTTTATTAAATTCATGCACCGGGTTTAAAAAACTCCATTTGTTATGATAATCGATCGAATGAACCACTGGTTTCCAAATGACCTTGCTTAAAGGAACTGGACATGGTCTTACAAGGACCGATAACTCTTTTCCCTTTTTGTCGGGTTCGATTTTGGAACCTCTGAGCTAGTCATCAAACTTCATAGACATAATAGATATGTCAACCCAACCGTTCACTACTATACCAGACACCTCCCTATATACACAAATCCAAAAAATTCTTAAAAGAGTTAAAGTAACCTATTTTTTCAGCTAGAATAGCTAGGTCAGCCTTAGGATCTAAACCTAACAAAGCTGAAAAATCCACAAAAGTTGGTCACATATCATCCATGTCAGCACCAAGCCTAAAAATATGATCCATTGGATCCCAATACTGAACAGAAGGCTTTAAGAAATCCCAATCATTTTAAACACCCCCTTGCCCCTTAAGTGTAGGCAAACCACTCATCACATACTTCTCGAGGTTGATCCACTTCTCATTGTTTAAGTTTTTACATCATGTATGCATCATATAAATGAAGCATGTCTTTGCCGTAGGACCAGGCAAAGAAAAAAAAAGTTTTTGTCTATAAAAAGTCAAAATCTGATTTTGCATTAAAAACTATACATAAGGGGCCAAATTTATGATGCATAAAATTTAAGGTGCACCATGACATTGTAGTGTCTGCAGAGGACGTGTGACATCCACAAGAAGCTTGTGGTGTTCGTAGCTTAATTGTACTAACTGTAGCTCCATTACATCATCCACAAACTCTCTATAGTGGTTGTAGCTCGTGTTCAACTTGAACTTCATTTTTTAACTTGTGAATCACTTTTCAGACATTTTGGCAAATTTTAAGGCTTTTCAGAGGCTTAACTCAAACTTTTAGCAAAAATATACATAAACAAAATGTCAAAAATATAATTTCCAAATTAAAAACATAATTTCATTTCATACAAAAGTCTAAAAAGACCGTAATGGAGCTATAAAACAGTCGAACATCATAATATAAAATATATATCAAGCCTAGGTTTCCCCCTCACAATCAACATGATCTATCTCCACTAGCTAACACCCCATCTTCGATAATCACTAGATCTCCTTAAACTTGCTTCTTCCTATGCTAATGCCCATCTCTTAAACATTTTAAAGTTTTGCTTAAACCTAATTAGGTGGTCTATAACTCCTATAAGAATTGATCACCAATTTTACACAAGTATATACATGCAAAGATGAATGTTAGAAAGTATCCAATACCTTAACTTTATCAGTCTTTAAGCTCGCTGATTATGCCCGACAGGCTCGGTTACAAAGTCTTTAGATTGTTTATGTGGGTTCCTGTATCAGAAATGACTATCAATCACTAGTACAAGAAAACAAACAATCCTTTTGGAATTATATATATATATATATATATAAACTGAAAAGTAATACAATCTTTTTGTTTTTTTTATAGATTTTATCCTACTGAGCTAAGGAAAGAAATGAAATACAATAACAAAAGATAGGACCTTTGTCAGTCTTTAGTATATAGGCTGATTGGCTATCAACTCCGTCCTTGGGGGGGGGGGGACTTTTGTGCTTGAAAAGTAATTGCCTTTGTTGGATGTAGGTCAATAGCTATTATCTTGCTAGGGCAGGGTATGGTATAGTGGCCGATGACTGTCAACCAAAAGTCAGCGAGATAGGCAAGTCCTGCCATCACTCGTTGTCAGCTCCGTGCTGGAATAAGTTTGCAGAGAGCAAGTTGTCAAATTTTTTATTGTGATGTCAGATGTGAAGGGCGAATACGGAGTTGCGCAGCGGAAGCCGGAAATGCTGTCCAGAATTGGACAGCATTCTGTATGAACAGTAGCATTTTTTTTTTAATTTTACAAAACTATTATAAAACATATACCATGCCAAAACACTTTTGACATATTTGAGTTTAGATATTCATTAAACTCTTTAACAAATTACTAAACCCTAAAATGGACCCATATTCAACATCAAGGATCCTTCCAATTATTGTGCAAAACACAATAGAAACAAAGAAAGGTTAGAACGTATGAAATACCTCTCACCCTCCTTCGTTAAGCTCCCCAAATGTGAAGCCTCTAGCTTGAGACATACCGAGCTTTTCCCAAAAGCTTGTTCTCTAGCTCTTTTCAAGAAGCTTGAATCCTTTCTCATTGGAATCACCCAAATGATTTGAT
>CAOJBK011583966.1:0-20344 GCA_948294925.1 Codiaeum variegatum
AAAATTTTCATTTTTGTTTCATGATTTTTTGATTTTGAGTATCGATTTTGCTTGGGAAAATTCAATTTGAAAAATATTTTGGGTCGAAAACCAAGTGAAAATGGAGTCGGATTGGGTAGAAATGAATTGTTGCGACTGGCCGGTTCAGAATACGAGCAAACAACACATGGCAGCTAAACGCGTGCATTTAGGCCACAATGCATGCATTTGGGTATTTAGAAAAAGTCAGCTTGTCTTCATTTTACCCGCAACATGGAACCCTTTTTCAATCACATAATGTATGGCTGGTGCTAGAATTTGGGCAAAGCGAGCAGGATCAACCTTGAAAAATATGGTATGACGTCCCTGCCAACACTTAAGGGTGTACGGATAGATAGGGATTTTCTGAACGCTTGTATCCAATTTTGGGATCTTGTCGATCATGTTTTTCGATTTGGGACTATCATGGATTAGATGTGACAAACTTTTGAGGAGTTTTCTTTTTTTTTTTTGGTACGAACCTGACGCTGACCTGGCTATTCTTGTTTAGGGGGTGGGCTATTTTAATTCATTCAAGAGGTTATTGGGCTTAAGTATTAAGGCTACTTTGTGTATGGTGAAGGATGATTTGGTTGACCTTCTTGCGTTGGACCATATGTTATGGGAGGAATCAAAGGATGGCCCCATTTGGATGGCTCGGAGACTAAAGGCCTAAGCTTTTTGATTGACTGTGGGCTATATTTTTGTTGGCCCAGATGGATGGGGAGATGTGAGGGTGGCTGAGTTAATACCTTAGATGGGTGAAGGCAAGTCAATAGTGGGTATTATCCTTGTTGAGGCACAGCTAATTCTTGACTGTTATTACAACTTAAGGGATCCATAATCCATTAGCCCAATTTTGCTCTAGGTACTTAGACCCTTTTAATTCTTGTATGTTATAACATGTTTCGAGGCTTAATTTTATTTGCGTATCCTTTCAGATTTGGCTGAGAGACCATCTCAAAATTATTTATGGAATTGAGAAACTAGATTATTCTATACCTTGGTACCGATCTCAAAGGATCATTATTCATTTTAATTATGAGAAAGAATGGATTAGTTGACTAATGGAGCCCAATCCTTTCGAACTATTCTAGAGGCCTGAGAGGTACACTACCATCCAGTAGTTCAAGCCGAGGTGTCAGGGGTATAAGCATGTGTATTTTCTTAGTTTCAAGTATGTGACTTGGCATCAGGCTACTCGAGTCCTTCATCAGATGGGATATGATCAAGATGTTCCCTTAGATCGTCCATTATTTGAATCAACCTTAGTGAATGATTGGGTAGCCAGAGTTATTCTCTCCCGTTGGATTTGAGACTTTAAGAGGGCAATGGTGATCCCAGGTGATGACTATGGCAAGCTTCATGAGTACCTTAAATTGTGGATTGAGACTTATTGGCAAAATGAGAAAGAAAAATGATTTGCTCTTTTGATCGAGATTGAGGGCTGAGTCTAAGTTTAGACTTAGTTTTTTTTTTAGAATAAGACTTTTTATTTTGTCTTGTTTTATTTCTTTTGATTTTTTTTTGTCTTAAATAGCTTATTTTAAATGTTCCAAAAGATGAATAAGACCTTGATTTTTATTATTGTTTTTTTAAGCTCTTATTTTTTCCCAAGCCACCTTTTTTGAGTTTTCAACTTAGTGAGCTACTTTTATTGTTGCCTTGACTGTCTTTTTGATTTTCAGTCTAGCAGACTGTACCCTTAATTTTTCCTAAGTCACCATTTATAGGTTTCAACTTAGCGAGTTTCATTCTTTTTTCAATTTGTTTATTTATTCTTTTTAACTTTTGCATGTGATGTTAAAGAGCCCAAATGTGAATGAAATTGTTGACTTTATTGAAATGATTGGGATTGTAGCCAATGGGGGTTGCCTAAATAACTCCTTACATTGAATTTTGAAAATTTGACATCATAATACAATTTATGATTTTGGAGAATCAGGTCCATGTAGTTCTTATTATAGAAATGATGATGCTTGATTGCATGCCCATGTAACAAGAACACTATATGAAGTACTTCTTGAGCTAGTCAAGATTGTTTGGATGACTGAACTCATTGTCATCGACGTCCATCAGTATAAAGCCTCAACTTGACATGATTTTCTTGGTTGTGTATGGTTTACTCCATGGGGTGGGTCTGAATTTCCCTCAAGGGTTGTTTACGACTTGTCTGATTTCTTTGAGGACTAAGTCACCTTCCTGAAGATTGCAACTTTGAACTCTTTTATTGAAGTGCTTGGCAAGTTTGATCTTATAGTTTTGTGTGCGATGGAGGGCTTCCATTATTTTCTCATCGATTGAGTTTAGTTGGTCATAGTAAGCTTATTGCTAGTCGAGTTCAGAGTTCTAGGCTTTTTAAAGAACTTTGGCTATCTGAATTTCTAATTTTATGGGGAGGACTACTTCCATTCCATACACTAGTGGGTATGGTGTAGCTCTTATAGCTTATTTTTAGGTAGTTTGGTACCCAATGAGGGCATTTGGTAAATGTAGGTGCCAATCCTTCTTACTAATGATCTTCTTTTGAAGCACATTCTTTAATTCTTTATTGGTGGTTTCAACTGCACCGTTGGTCTGGGGTCTATACGAAGAAGACCTATGATGTTCTATCCTTTCCTTTTGAAGAAGGGTAACTATGTCTTTTTGAAAGTGTGAGCCGTTATCAGAGATGATCTTATATGTAACACATACCTTGTGATGATGTTGGTTTTGATGAATTGGATGGCCTTCTTTGATTCGAGAGTTTGGTAAGGGACAATTTTAACCTATTTGTGAGGTAGACCTAGATGTCCCAGCACCACGGTTTCTCTTCAGCTTCTTGATTATTCATGCACTGAGCTTGAAAACTTGGTTGGCGTTAGATGCTTATCAAAATAGGATGGAAAATGAACCCATCACATATTTCTATCACAGATGCCAAGGTTGCTAGTGCATCAGCGAACCTATTCTGAGTTCTTGGTTAATAATGGAAATATAAGACATCGAAGCTATTGGCAAACTCTTTGAGGCGCTTATGATAAGGAACCAACCACTCCTCCTTTATTTTCCATTTTCCCGAGGCTTATGAGACAATGAGAGTTGAGTCGCCATAGACTTCTAAGTTCTGATGCCAATATGGAGAGCCAATTTTAGCCCAGATACATGTGTTTTGTGGATTCATTATTGGTTACCTCAAAATCCAGTTCGATTGACAAAGCTAAGCTTTCACCTATAGGTGTAAGGAATACCATTCTGCCACCATAACCCTTATGGTTGAAGGCTTCATCAAAATACAATTTCCATGTCTCATTTTTTATGACTAAAATGTCCTCATTGAGAAACTTAGGCTCTTCTTAATGATCATCGGTTGGGGCAGCAGCCGGTTGATTGACAATGACACTATCCATGATGGATTTTCTTTGAATGTACTTGAGATCATAAGATGCCAAGACTACCATCCATTTAGCCATTTTGATGCTAAGGATATGCTTCTCTATGAGGTACGTAAGCGGACTTTGATCGGTGAGGATATGTGTGATGTATTCCCCCATATAGTGCCTTAGTTTGTTACAAGCCCATACCGAAGTTAGGCAAAGCTTTTTAATATACTTGTACATGATTTCATGAGCCAATATTCTTTTGCTTAAGTAATAGATGGCATTCTCCATGTGGGAGTCTAGAACCTTTTATAACATCATGGCTCCTATGGTTTCATTGGTAATTGTCAGGTAGAGCAGTAGACGTTGACCAGGCATAGGAGATTGTAGAATTGGTGGGCTTAGAGGCTTAGAAGGTACTTATAAATATGTTCAAAGGCTCTCTAACACTCTTAGTCCCATTATTTAAAGGTTTTCTTCTTAAGTAGGTTGAATATTGGTCCACAAGTGTCTACTAACTAGTAAATGAACCAACTTATGTATTAGAGGCGTCCTAAATAGTCTCTTATATCATTTTTAGTTTTATGAAGTGGCATGTTGAGAATTGCTTTGGATTTGGCTGGATTGACTTCAATCCATTTCTTGCTTACCAGGTAGCTGAGGAACACTCTCGATGAGGCTCCGAATATGCATTTGTTGGGATTCAGTTTGAGATTGTATTGTCAAAGTCTATGGAAGAACTTCTCCAGTGCTTTCAATTGTTGTTTGGAAGTAACACCTTTAATAACCATGTCATCGACGTAGACCTCCATTTCTTTGAGCATCAAGTCATGGAAAATCATGGTAGCCATTCTCTGTTGAATGGCTCTGGCATTTTTTAGTCTAAAGGGCATTTCTCTATAGTTATAGGTGCCCCATTCTGTGATAAAGGATATCTTCTCTTTGTCTAGAGGATGAACCAAGATTTGGCTATACCTCATGGCCAGATCATTTCAGGAAACTATATGTGAATTAGCTAGTATACCGACCAGAAGGTCTAAGTAGGGTAGTGGAAAATCATCCTTAGGGCATGCCTTATTAAGGTCTCAATAATCCACACACATCTTGACTTTCCTGTCTTTCTTCAGTATTAGGACAATGTTGGCTAACCAGGACAGATAGTTGATTGGCTTAATGAAGTTGTGAGAAAGCTATTTAGCCACTTCTTCCTTGATTGGAATGGACCAAGATGGTTTCCAGCACTTGAGCTTTGGCTTGAAAGGCTTGCAATTTGGGTATGTCAAAATCTTGTGGGCAATGATGCTTGGATCGAGTCTAGTCATATCGCTAGGCTGCCAGGTGAAGCAATCTTCAAACCTTATGATAGTAGATTCAATATTATGCTTGTTTGAGCATGCAAATGCAATGTATGTGTTTTCATGCATGTCATGAATGCTAGTGTTTATGGGCTTTTTAACTGCATCTTTATTTCATTTATTTTATTATCTTTTTATTGAGGTCAAATTCATTAGTTGGAACATCGAAAGAAAATAGAGAGACATGCTCGTAATAAGAAAACTTGGTAGTCTTATTAATTGAAATAGGAGATAAGTCCATAGTTACGTCAAATTTGAAATTAAAGCCTGAAGGACCGACTACATTAGTTTCAAACTCAGATGAAGAAGAAGAAAAGGACTCAGACTCAATGTCATTTCCAAATTCAGACTTAGTCTCTGATCTAGATTTAGTGGCTCTAATGGGGCTTTCATCATAATGCCAATTCTTCAGTTTTTCTGTAGCTTGCTTGATTAAAGTGGAGAGGTCAGATTTTTCCACTTTTTTGGTCAGGACAGCTATGTCGCCAAAGAGGCTAGCTTCTATACTATCCTGATAGTCATTATTCTAAAAGTAGAAAGGCTAGTAGTCTTCAGTGGCCATCTTCACATTAGAGAATAACTAAAATCCAGGAATTTTGATGCTAATCATAGGGAAAATTTGGGGTTCAGGGAAAGCACAATAAGAAACTCATGGGATAGTCAACATCACCCCCTTTGCTGGTTATAAGGGATCTTTCTCTTGCCTAGGATTTTTCCTCCTCAAATTCTTCATATATGGGCTTGTAGCCTAGACCAAAAGGTGGGATGGAGGTAGGGAACTCATCAAAGGATTTCATCCCTTGTTGATTTTTCCAAGGTCTATACTAGGGAAATAGGCCATGTGCTTTAGAATGTTTCCCTTTATTGGGTTGCAGTAAGGGTCAAAGTTAAGAATAAATGTCTCTTTTCCACCCTCAATAACTTTAATGAACTACGTAAAGGAGAAATAAGATAAAGGATATGTCAACAACTTAGGTTGAATTTCCAGAATTAGGACCATGTCTGGGACTTTAGATTTTCCAGGCATATATGCCTTGGTGGTGACTATGCCATTTTTTAGAGGGAACTTAACCTTTTGGTGCAAAGTTAATGGTATAGCCTTGGCCTGATGTATCCAGGGCCATCCTAAGAGTAAATTGAAGAATGATGGTACAATGAAGACTTGGAAGGGAACTTTGAAAGTGGTCAAGCCCATGGTGACCGTTAGTGTTGCCACCCAGAGAAATTCCCTTTTTCATTCAACATAAGCCCATACAATTTGATCAAAAGGGGTAAAATTAGTAGCACTTAACCCTAAGTAACTAGAAAATTTTAGTGGACATAGATTGAGTGTAGACCCATCATCAACTACAGTCATAAGGGCAATCTTTTCCCTTGTAATGATAGTGATGTAAAGGGCATTATTGTGTGGACCCCTAGGCAAAATCTCATTATCAGAGAAAGAGATTGTTGTTCCCTTTATAAAGCTTGTGATTGATGCAACTAAAGTCTCTGGAGAGATGTCAAGTGATATCTGAGATTGGCTCAGTGCTTTGGAAAGAGCTTGGCGGTGAGGATAGGAAGACATAAGCAAATTCCATATAGAGATGTTGGCTTGAGTCTTTTTAATCTATTTAAGTATGGGATCTTCTTCGAGTTGAGGAGTCCCTCTGACTTGGACCGCTGGTCAGCTAGTGGATGGAGGGGCAGTGGGTGCTTAAATAAACCAGCTTAAAGTAGCACCAGTAAGTGACAGTTGGAAGAGCTAAGTAAGGAGCTCGCCTTCGACCCCCAAGGGGCGAAGTGTTGCATCATAAATCCTCAGGTGGGTGTTGGGATAAAAAATATCATCAAATTTCTCAAAGTTTGGCATCTAGAACTTAGGTGGTAACCTTACATTAGTGAAGGGACTCAGGGCCTTTAGATCCAACACATTCACTTTCTTTTTTAAGGCTTCAAAGTTTTTTCCATTTTCTCATACTTTTCCATCATGGATTTGAGGAATGGGTGATCTTGGGCCCCTTTTAGGAAAGGATCTACACTAGGAGCAGTTGGAGTGGCATTTCCATGGTCTGATGGAGCAGTACAATAACCTCTTTAGTTAAATGTTCCTTCCTTGAATTTGATGAAGTGAAAGTGGGATTAGTAGCTTGTAGTCTGAACTGGGTCATCATTGTTTGGAATTTACCCATTATGGTCTATTCTTGGGCTTACATCATGGTAAAGATGGTCTTTTATTGAGTTCTCTAGGCTTCATCTTATCTCTTCATGATTTTAGCAAGCATTCTAGTAGGAGGAGTTGGTGGAGCAGGTGGAATTGGGTCAGTGGAATCAATAGCAGTGGAAGTAGGTGGGATGTCTCTAGTATTGAACATGTTGACCTTTTACATAGAAAAAGTAGGGTATTAACTTTATTTGAAAAGGCAAGGCCATTAACAGGCAGGTAAGTATGCAAACGGGGTAGGTGATTAGCTTTTTAAGGATTGTCTAGAACAATTCACTTTGTCAAAATTTTAGATTTTTGGATTTCATAATACATGCATGTATGTATGCATGAATGAAAAAGGTTTCATGATGAAAAGTAATATTAGAGTTGTTAGGGTACATGGGACCTAGGGTTAACTCTAATCATTACATGAAGGCTAGGCGATTTAAAGGTTCCCCATTGACTAGAGGTGTAATAAACCTAACTAGAGGTGAACCAAGGAGGTTCGTGTGGGTCCAATGGTAAGTTCGACCTTGTTATCCCAACTGAGAGAATCAGAGGGTATACTTTGGAGTTGGATGATTTCACCATCGGTAAAGCAGTACCAAAGAGGGAAGCTCACAAGATATTACTCTTTATAAAGGAACATGCTAAGTGATGTATAAAAACTTACTTTCATATAGTCTTAACCCAAAACCTATTTTTTCCCCAAGGAAATAATCCACTTAAGTTTGATTCAGTTTCTAAACATTCCCAGTGGAGTCACCAACTGTGAGGGCCCGTTCGAGTAGCTTGTAGGATTTCTCAGCACGCCTTCGAGTTTATGGCTCGAGAAAACTGACCACGAGGGGTCATATTGCACATGGCATTGGGATTTATGGGTAGGTACTACATTTATGCACTCTAGATATGTCCATTGCTGTGCACGTGTGATGTGAAAGGAGTCGCCACCTAATCTTTGAGAAAATAATTTTTCTATAGTGATTAAGAAACTGTTTTGTTTAACTTCAATTTTAAGACAATATGATTATTTACCAAATTTTGAAAAAAATGCTGACCCCCACACCAAAAATGGATTTATGGATTCTTGTTATGATAAAAATATTTTAGAAAATATTTTCCCATTTTATAAATAACTTTTGGCTTAAGAAAAATATGATTTTAAATAAAATTGGTTTTCGTGTATGCATGGCATATCATGTGATGCATGAACAAATAATCATGGCAAGAATGATTGATGAATAGATAATAATGGTAAGAATGATGCATGTACATGGCATAATATGTATGATAATCACATAAAATAATAAAAACAAAAGAAAAAGAAAGCATGGGTCCTTCCTCTAGGCCACTTCAAGTTTTAGGGAAGGCCCACATCCCTAATGAAAGCGATAGAAATAGATTACATCACAAAATAATAAAAAATAAGGGGTTCTCCTCTCCAGTCTTCAGATTTGGGAGGAGCTCACATTCCCCATTATAAATCCATGATTGAATAACAGAAATAATAAATAAGTGTAACAATATAAACCATTGCTATAGTACAATTAAATTAAACATAAATTAACAATAAAAATAATTAATAAAGAAGAAGGAAAATAAAGAAAATTGAATTTTTAGAGTTGAAGTCGTAAAAGGCTTGTCGGCATATCCCATTGAATGGGAATCAAACCCCACTCCGTTCTCCCTTCTCATGAATGGTGGGGGTTGTTCCGAAAATAATGGGTGGTTTGGATTAGACGCTAATCAATTTTTAATTTCATAAAAAGAATTAACTAATATATTTTTAATCAAATTGAATTTTGATTAAGAAAATGATTTTGATTGAGTGAAATCACCTAACTAGTTTTAGGGCTATGTTTAATTCAATTTATACAAGAAAATGGATTTTCATGATAAAAATTTCGAATTCAACTTTAGGGCTTAATTTTAGAGATTAAAAGGGAAAGAGAATACTATATCCAATTTACTTTTTGTTTGCGGGGTTTGGACATTGGTGGGTCTGATTGCTTAATAAAATCAGAGCGAATCTCCATTGTGTTTGGAGAGAAATGTGGTCTGTATGTTTAAACTGGAACTGTGGAAATTGAGCTAGAGGATTGATTTATGAATAAATGCTTTTTGATGAATTCTAAAGGTTAGTGGTGATTTTGATTCAATTTAATGTGAATTATGGTGTTTAGGAGCTTATAGGAGTTAGAAAAATAAGTTTGAAAGCATATGGGTAGTGAACCTTGAAATAGTTTTGAAAGTTTGAATTTATAAAAAATCATTACAGAAACCCTAGGAATCAAAATGTGTGTGTTTTTCCCAAACACATGCTTTGGCTCCAAATGCTTGCATTTTGGGCCTAGTAAACTAAGCCCAATTTTTTAGGTATGGTTCGGTCTAATTCAATTTGGTTTTTAGATCTATTTGAAGTTCGATTCGAGCCCAGTTTGAACTGTTGGGCTCATATTAATGGGTCGGGCTTAATGGTGTAAAAATTAGGATTCATAAATTTGTTAGTTAATTATTATTATACTTATATTGAAAATTATATTTGGGAGATAAAACTATTAGTGTAGTCCAACAAGAGTCACTCTTTGCATTTTAAGGTTTGTACTGATTCATGGATTAATGGGACAACAAATTATGCTACTGACTGGGTGGTCAAGTCTTTGTAAAATAACTCATTGTATCCATGTTAGTCAATTGTAATCCCCTAGGCATGGAAAGTATTTTAGCAGTGGATGTGATGGGAGTTAACCCAATCAATAAGTTGTAACCTTATAGAAAGTGGGCTGTTTAGCTTGATAGCTATGAGTATTAGGCCTGCACATAAAAAATACAGTCAGGAGGGCCATGCTTATTGCCTTAAAAGGACCCTATGATGCTAATGTTAGTTTTAGGGTTAAATGTTGAGTGCTTTATGGTTTTGTAGACCATGGGAGCTATGGAGAATAATGTTAAGCATATTGAAATAAGGAAAAAGATGAAGGGGAAAAGAATATTCTTTACCAATTAGGATGGGAGGCCTTTTATAGGCCTCTATTGTATGAGTGAGCAGATGATTGGATGATCCTTAAACTTTCTTGGTGAGGAAGGTTACTGTTGAAATATATTGTATGCCAATTGGTGATGTGGCACTTGGTGGTTGGCTTGAAAGGCGATATATCCCTTGTTGTCAGTGCCAAAAGGTAGCTTTTTCCTAATTTGGAATGCTTGGGTGGTACGTCCCTAACATACGCATGCTGTAGCAGGATGGTGTATCATACCCCATACCAAGGTAGTTATACAAATTTATCTTGTTCATATCCAAATGCATTTTGGTGCATGGTCCCCAGCTATGGTGCATATAGGGTGAGTGGTCTAGTCTTAAATTGGTCGGTTCAGAGGGTTACCCCCTCTCAGGATGTGCATCTTTTAAGCCTATCATCCATGTCTGTGTCCCTCATCCATGTCAGGATTCCTTATTGGGCTTGGGCCCTTCCTTGTGAGATCTCTTCAAGTGCTTATATGTGTGGTCCGTATTTTGAACCCTCATCAATGACCCCTTTTTCCAAAAAGATTCATTTATAGATAGGCAATCCTTACTAGAAATAATTTATTACCTTATGATATGTAATTATTTCATAAGTATATCTGAATCCATTATTTTGAACCTCGTGATCCATTAATCAGATGTCTTTTCATCTCTTTCTTGAGTGGTGGGATGGTTCGAATGGTTGCATGTCCATGTTATTTGCATAACTGTATTTTCCATTTCCCCAGGCATGGTTAAAGAGGATTATCATTTTCCTAACCTCAATCATTGAATTTTGAAATGACTATTAATCCATTATAGAGATTGTGTCCTAATGCAACACAGGTCTAGCAATTCTAGATCCTTCTCTAGCATATAAATACCTGCCCATTTTACCTTTTTCCTCACTTTGCTAATACACTTATTGTTATTCTATCAAAATAGCACCAAGGCTCTGCCCTTCTCCTTTTGTGCACTTTCTTATTAGTTTTCTACAAATTCTTAAAATGGCACCCAAAATGCAAAAAAAAAAAAAGTGCAAGGCCCAAACTGAGAAAAGGCCACGAGATGATGAGGTCGTTGAGGTTACTGAACCAGAATCCAAGAAGCGGAAGCCCCTCCTGCTTGAGATACATTATTTAATGATGATGAGTATAAAATCCAAGTCTTAAACCCTTATTGGTAGAATATTACGCCTTTTCTTTCTGATGAATGTAAGTTTTTCAAGTCCAACCACACCAACATGCTCCATATACCCCTTTCTTACCCTTCAGATGCCCAAACCAAACCAGAGAGTCAATACCTCCCTTTTTAAATGGGAAGTTCCTAAAAACATTAAGCACTATGTTCTTTTCTTAGAACATATGAAGAATGGATTGTTGTTACCTCGATCATTGTTATTTTTGGACTACTTTAAGAGATTTAAATTGAACCCTTAATTGTCACCCTATACAAAATATTGGACATGCACTATTTTGAGGTGTTGTGTAATGTTATGGGGTACCCTCAAGTCTGGGCCTTAATGTTCTTCAAGATTTCACCCTGCTTAGACCTAGGATTGTACATGTTCACCCGCCATCACAAAAGGGACTTATTTTGGGGGATGCCTAATTGGATACCTTCTTCGAAGGACGTTTTAGCAACTACCTAATTCCTTTCAGAGACCAACTATATGGAGGAAGGATTTGGGTTCCTAGGGGACCTCTAGTATCTTAAGAAGTAAAATAGAGCTACATGCTCCTAATTGGTCCAAATATCTCACTTGGGATGAAGAATTAGTTGAGTCCCAGTATCTGTGCCTTAAGGCATTCATTTCTTATCACTTTCACTATGATTAGAAGAGGCTACTAAAAGCAAGTTTCTTGAACCTTTTAGAAAAGTCCCCTTCTCCTGTTGAGACTTTACAAAGTGTCTCCCATAAGTTTTTATTCTTTTGCTTTTCTTTTCCTTTAACATTTTTCTATCCCATGTTTGCTAAGTTGTCTTCTTCTTTTTATGGTTGAAAGGATGAGCTAGATTGGGGATAAGATCTCCTAGACCATATTCCTAGGACCATCAAGGAGCCCTACTTGTGGATAGAGGTTCCCTTTCTTATCCAGGACTTCTTAACTAGATGCATTAGGCTGTGGATAAGGGAAGAGGTTAAGCACTTCCTCAGCTTACAGGGGATTCAAATGCTTAAATTGCCACTCTTTCGCCTTTTCTTCCCTTTGTGAGGATGTCATTGGTCATAAAGGTCATTGATGTTGATGCCTTCTAAGAGGCTTCATCTATGGCTATTACCACTCTTGTAATCCTTACATGGTCCCTTGTTGTTGTTAGTACTGTCCCTACTATTGTTGCCTTTGATCCCACTCCAAAGAGGAAGTTTAAGTTCTACCCTCTTTTGAGAAATTCAGTCAAATGCTGAGCAATCTTGGGCCTAAAAAGACTCATCTGGCCTAACTTTTTGCATTATCTCTTCCTCTAGAAGCTTCTCCTAAGGTTATAGTTGAATCAGTTGAGGAAGTTCATACTTCGTGCCTAGTGGATGTTGAGATGTTGGAGGGATTGAGTCTTTTAGGGGATTAAAAGAAAAGCAGGGTTGAGAATGTCACCATGCTGGAATGGGAGATCATTAGAGCTATTCTCCCAAAAGTGTAAAGGGATGAGCCTATTTCTAATGTTTCCATCCCTAAAGTTTAGATCTCCATCTTAAGTTCCATCACTCCACCTCCTGTGCAAGTCGATTCTTAGGTTGTCTTCCATTCCTTTGGGACTGAAGTTCCCTTGATGCTGCCTACCCCTCTATCTAGGTCTTCCTTATTTTGGGTGGTCAAAAGGTCCCATTCTTTCCTCTCTTATGGAGCTGGAATACACCCTATGGGTAAGCTCTTTTACTTTTATTTGTGAAATTTTTCTACGTATTTAATCCATTTATAACTTGTATTTACTTTTGATTTGCAGTACATCTTATGTTATTAGGAAGATATGCAAAGGGAACTTACTTTTGCTTATGAGTAGTCATTCACTTCCTTAGTTCTATCGAGGATGTGTCACCACTCTCAGATAAAAACCTTCAAACGGTCTAACCGAGTAGAGATGGAGGTAGATGAGGCTAAGAAGGAAGCATATGCTATCCAGACGCACGTCAGGCTTTAAAAGAGGTCAAAAAGCTATTAAAGAGTAAGAACAACTCAAGAAAGAGGTGGAATCCATTTTCCCATCAAACAGGGAACTATAATAAGCCCTTAAGGCTAAATAATACAAGTTGGTTGAAAGAGAGGGCGAATTGGAGCATATTTAAGAGTGGAAGAATATGTTGTTGAATGAGGATGCCTTGACTGTTGCCACTCTGAAGCATGCCACTAGCAAAGAGAAGGGACCTCAATTTGATAGACTTAGCTTCCACTCGATGTTCTTGGCTTTTGAGTATTTCAACAAGCTTAGTTATGACATGAACATTCAATCTTATGCTCTGGGTCCTAACAATGCTTTGAAGGATGTATGCCCCTTATTTTTAGTAGTTGACCAATATCTAGATCCCATGAGTACTGAGTCTCCAGAAAAGGATCATAAGCTGGAGAAATATGTAGAGGAACTAGAAACTTGTCTTGCCAGCTTCCATTTTAATAAGGGAGGCCCTCTTATTCCTTATGGATAAACCTCAAGTGAGGGGATTCAAGTGATGATGGGGTTGCATATACAACTAGGGAGGGAGCTACTTATAGAGGGGGATCCTATAAAGTACTTGTATATTTTTTATTTTTGTACATAATTTTAAGGGGCTGCCTATATAGTGGACTCCTGAACTTATAAAAATTTTGTATAAGGAATATTTGGCCATTTTTAAAAAAAATTGATTGTGCTTAGTCTCTTTTTTATTGTTATACCTTAGCATAATTTTTATACTCCTAGTCCTCCTTTTTAGGGAAGGACCTCACCTTAATGAGGTTTTGACCTTTCTCCCTATGGAAGGACTTCGCTTGACAAAGATTCTATCATCCATCTTAATGAAGGGACTCTGTCTTGGCAGGAGTTTGACCTTCCTCTTAGGGGAAGGACCTTACCTTTAAAAGAATTTAACCCTCCTCATTAGAGAAGGAACCTACCTTAATAAGGTCTTAACCTTCCTCCTTAGGGAGGGACCTTGCTTTGATAGGGGTTTAACCCTCCTCCTTGGGGAGGGACTTCACCTTGATGAGGATTTAACCTTCCTGCTTATGGAAGGACTTTAACTTCTTAAAGATTTAGCCTTCCTCCTTAAGGAGAGACCCTACCTTGGTAGGGATTTTGTTTATCATTGAACATTGCACAATTGAAAACATTTGGAAAGTAGGCACTTGCTTTCATTAAAGTTGATCATTGGTAGTACATTTTGAGGTGTTGGGCATTCATAGTGTGGAAGATGTTCTCATTATCCAAAGTTACAAGATTGTAAGTAGTTGGCCTTATGACTTTCTCACTATGAATAAACATTCCTTATTAGGTGCTAGCTTTCCCATGCCCTCACTTTTTCCAATTGCATCTAAGCTTTTCATGATAGGGTCACCTTCTTCAAACACCCTTGCCTGAACCTTCTTATTGAAATAAGTGGTATACTTGTTCTTATATATGGACTACCTCATCAGAATTTGATCTTTGATCTCTTTTATCAAGTCTAGGTATATCCTCCTCAGAATGTCATTAGTAGCCTTATCACAAAAGTTGACCCGTTCACTAGGTAACCCTATGTCCACTAAAATAATGGCCTTAATACTATAGGTTGGACTAATCCATAGGAACAGTGAAGTTCATCTGCCTAGTTTCTTCTGTATCCTTTCAGCCTCCTTTTCAGCCCCTTTAAGATGGTTCAATTGGTGACTTCTACTTGCCCATTAGTTAGAGAATGGGATACTGAAGAGAAATGGTGTTTGATGTTTACTTCGAAGCAGAATTCCTTCATCCTGGCATTGTCAAATTACTTTTCATTATCGCTCATAAATTGACAAGGGATGCCAAATCTACATATTTTATTTCTTCAGAGGAACCTGATGACCTTACTTGTAGTGATAGTTGTGAGGGACTCTGATTCTACTCACTTGGTGAAGTATTCCACTGCTACTAGGAGGAACTTGCATTGTCTGCCTGCCATTAGGAATAGACCTAATATGTCTATGCCCCACTCTACAAAGGCCAATGATTATGAATGGTAATTTGGTCCGCTATAGTGGTACTCTTCAGGTTGGTAAACTTTTGACATGACTAGCATTTTCAGACTAACTTCTTCTCATCTTCCTTCATTGTGGGCCATCAATATCCCTAGTTGATGGCTTTGGCTGCTAAGGCTTTCCCTCTAATGTGCATCCCGCATTATCCTTCATATATTTCTTTGAGTGCATATTCTACCTTTGAAGGCTTTAAATAATTTATCCATGGCAAGGAATAAGCCCATTTGTACAATATGGATTGAGAAGTTGGCACTCCTCCTTCTAACTCTTTTAGCTTTCTTAGGGTCTTCTGTCCCTTTTTCTTCTTCCAAGTAAACCCTGATAGGATCCATCTAGCATTATTCACCATCCACTTCCATAACTTGCTTCCCCTCTTCAAAACTGAGGCTAGTAGGGTCCCCAATAACTCTATTCTAGGCAAATTTATTGGGTGTTAAGAAGCCAATTTTCTAAGACTATTTTCTCTAGTATTCTCACCCTCTTATGATCTTAATAAATCTAAATTTGACCCTATCCTCTATCCACACGACCAGTCGCTTAACTTTTTATGCATAGAAGGCCATGTTGTTTTCTTTGGCATTAAATTCCCTCTAATGTGCCCCACTATAAGTTATGAATCGATTAATGATGTGCATTCAGACACAACACCCACAAGTGCATGGGATTGTATCAAATAGTAAAATCAGAAAGTTTCGGTATCATTTTCCCAAGGGACTCATTAGTTTAATCGATCAAACACTAACTCAATCTCCTAGTCTATTGTCTAGCTAACAATCATCATTGGGTTTAGAAACTAACTGTTAACTATGGAAACTAAAAAAGAAACTGAACTTACAATTAACAAAATCTAAAGAAATCAACAATCAAATTTGTAAATTTAGATGGATTAAGGCATCTACGTAGACTTTGACTCGTATTACTCAAATCATACGTTTAATCAACAAATCAATGAATATATAGTTAATCATTAAGCATGATTTTTCACTAGATTAGGTTTAATTCTTTCTAAAGTAATTAAACCCCTGATTTCCTAATTAATAGGAAAGGAATCTCTTCTCGATCCTATTTAATTAGAAATAACGTTAGTGTTCCATTGAAAAATATTTAAGAGTTTATGAATCTATCTTTATCAAACACAACAAACCTATTAAGTTTTTGAATGTCCTATGTCTAAACTCTCTATCTCTAGTAAAGTTTAAACAACACAAATCAATAACAAGCATGTAATTGCAATTGATTTATGGAAAATCAAGTATCAAAAACTAAACCTAATGAAAAACCTAAACATTCATTGAACAAACTGTAGATTAATCCATACAATTGAGTAATACTCATTTAATCTAGGTAAATAAATAAAATTAGTTCATATTCAAATCAAAAGAATTAGAAAAAGATAAGAGATTGTAGAAATCCATGAAGTTCATGAAAACTGAATGAAATTATAGCTAAATCCTTGAAGTTTTAGCTCTAATATTAGTTGATGATTTGTAATCCGGCCTTCAAATCCTCCCTTGACATGTTTTTTTTCTATTTTTAAAGCCCTAGATATCCTTTGGATGAAGTTGGATCATGTTTTAGTTACCACAGTTCAGTCTTCTCTCATTTTCCCTTTTTCCTCTATGATTTCATGCATAGGACTTATAATGCTGGCTTAGGCATCTCCCATAGCCTGTGCCCATGACTGTGCCAGTCATCTGTGAGATATAGTCTAGGATTGAGAGGCAGAGTGCTCTCACGATCCCTGTCATGACCCGTGATGGGGACCATGAGAAGCTACTGATTCTCTCCCTCCTTTCAGCACTGTCCTAGCTTCCTCTATCACAACCCATACCAATGGTTGTAACAGCCTTCTGTTCTTTTGGTCATGAGGCAGTAAGCTCTCACGGTCCCTGTTATGGCTTGAGACAGGGACCGTTGGAAGCTACTACTTCTCATGCCCTCTCTATGCTTGCTCTAGAGTCTGCACTTCCTCTGTCAATATGCGTGCAGCTGAATGTAACAGAGGATTGTCTCCCAATATCTCAGCCTTGGCACGGCCTGCTCTCATAGGCCATGAGGCAAGTCATGAGGTAGCCTTAAACCTTTGTTCTTCACTTTGTTTTTGCACATTTTCTTCGTCTTCGAGCCCAAACCTTGAACTAATTCCTTCTAGCTTTGGAATTCAATTGATTGATTAAAAATGGCTGGAAACACATAAAACAAACAAATTAAATTCAATTTAACATGTAAAATCATTAAGAATATGGGGTAAAACATTGTATATTTTGCTAGTTATCAAACTCCCACACACTTGAACCTTAACTTGTCCTCAAGCAAAACTAAGCACCATCAATACAATTCCCATTTTTAATATATCAAAGACATAAAAAAAATTGAGACACCAAAAAGAGTACAAATTCACTCACATAGCACTAAGTTTTCAAGTTGACTTGGGTTTTTTATTAAACTAGGGACACGATTATCGAGTTCGGAATCCATGAGGGAACACTCTCACAACCTATCTCTAAGGCAATTCAATCAACATATTGAGCATCTAATATCACAATATGGCTTTCAATCCAAACATTCTCAAGCCATTTAATCGATTTTACTTGGGAAGTGGAAAACTTTTTCAATTTGCTGCCAAGTATCATGAGATTTTTCCAATTTTTAAGGAACTTGACTTAGCTTAACTTGTCACTAGTCCTTTGATGCGAAGGTAAATGCTTTATGGTGTTGACTCCTGGTTACTAAACTAGTCACAAACTTATTTAGCTGGCTACTAGCACTATTCATGGTTCCACTTTTAGATATATCACTTTACGTAATATGAAACTAGTTGAATATGTAATAATTTTCAAAGTCCCCAATTTTTTTCTTTTTACACATTTTTATCTTATGAGTACAATTCATTTTCATTTTGATTCCATTTCCTAAGAAAAACATATTGAACACTCAAGTTTCCTAACTTATGTTAAGAGTAAGACTAAATACTCAACTATAACTAAGCGCTTTAAAGCTAAGTTATAGGAACTGTGACAAGTGGATTCCTACTTTCGACCACTATGTTCAAAGTTTAATAAAAAAACCAAAGTCTCTATGAGTGATTTTTTTTTCCAATTTTAAAAGTCTAGAATATATTGTAAGTGAAGGTTATATCAAGTTGTGCTTAGCTTAGCTTGCTAAACATGTTTCATACAATATATTACCCCCCCCTCCCTCAATACACACAAAAGCACACTTAAATCACAAATTGCCCTCAATGTGTGTAAAAACTTGAAAAACAAAAGCGGGGAAAGAGATACTACCCTAAAATAAATGAATCTAGCCTTCCATATATAGTATTCCAAGCTACACATCAATGCCAGTCTTGTTGTGGTTTCACAACGAAACCATAAAATATTTTACACACATCCCACATCATAAAATAATAAAATAAAAAATAAAAATAGAATAGTATAAATAAGAGGATTTAAAAGTTTAATGGGTTGCCTCCCATTCAGTGCTTCTTTAAAGTCATATTAGCTAGATGATAGGTAGGGCTGTCACCCCACCTCTTGTGCCGCATTATAAGCTCCATGGAACCCACATTTCTCAAGACCAAAACATGTCATCTTAGTTAGGCCATGTAGTTTCATGTTTAAATACTTTAAACAAGACTCTACAATGGATTCAGGTAGCGATACCTTTGTTCTCTGCTTGTGCTTTAACTCTTGCTTCCTCTTTACCTTCTGAGGTACTTCCTCTTTCGCTCCATTCACTTGAAGATAACACACCACCCTAACCTCAAATATTGCCTCTTTATCTAAATGTAGTTTTATCCTTTGGGAGTTGACCTTAAAGTCACCCTTTTTAGGGTGACTTAGTTCAACTGCACCATAGGGAAACACCTCCTTTATGGTGAAAGGACTAGACCACCGGGATTTCAACTTTCCCGGGAATAACCTCAAATTCTAGTTAAAAAGTAACATTTTATAAAAATCTTGAACTTGCTTCACTGTTTTATTCTTTAATCATGCCATTTCTTGGTCCTTTCCTTGTACGCTCATGAGTTGTCATAAGCTTGAAGTCGCAATTCGTTAAGCTCATTAAGTTACAATCTCCTTTTCTCACCTACAACTTGTAAATTAAAGTTAATTTACTTTATAGCCCAATAATCTTTATGCTCAAGATCTACAGGAAGATGAGAAGCCTTGCCATAGACAAGTCTAAAGGGAGTCATTCCAATCGAGGTTCTATAAGCAGTTCGACAAGCCCACAACGCTCATTCTAATTTCTTAGCCCACTTTTTCCTATTACGCTTTATAGAATTTTTTAAGATTTTCTTAATCTCACAATTGGAATTCTCAACCTGCCCGCTTGTCTGCGGGTGATAGGGGGTTTCAAGTTTGTGAAACACAACACATTTCTTTAAAACCTTATCCAGTTGTGCATTACAAAAGTGTGTGCCTCTATCACTAATGATTGCCTTGGGCATACCAAAGTGACAAGACAATATTTTTAGAAATTTAGCAACCATCCTAGCATCATTTGTGGGTAGAGCTTATGCCTATACCCATTTTGACACATAATCAATATCCATAATAATGTACTTATTGCCAAAGGAATTAGGAAAGGGTCCTATGAAGTTAATGCCCCAAACATAAAAAACTTCATATTAAAAAATACCAGTTTGGGGCACTTCATTGCAGGAAGGAATATTATCTTCCCTTTGACATGCGTCACACTTTCTTAACCATCCATTGTTGTCCTTGAAGAGAGTGGGACAATAGAATTCGGCTGCCAACACCTTATGAGCGATCTGATTTGGACTAAAATTCCCTCCGACCATACCCCTATGGCATTGATCCAATATTTGCATGATTTCTGGCCAAGCTATGCACTGCCAGACCAATTGATCACTACACAATCTAAATAAGAAAAGATCACCCCAAAAGTAATATTTTAGGTCCGAAAGGAATTTTTTTCTTTTGTTAAAAAGTTAGACCATTTGGGACTTCCCGTGCAGCAAGATAATTTGCTAAATCGGTGAACTAAGGAGTGGAAGATAAATGATTAGATTCATATACTTGACTTACCATTTCAAAGAGCTACTCCTCTAGGAAATTGTCATGGACCATTGCAAAAAGTTGTTCATTCGGGAATGTGTCTCAAATCTCTTTTTTCTCTAACTTTTCATGTTTTGGGTTTTCCAACCTTGATAGGTGATCTGCCACTAAATTTTCAGCCCCTCGCTTATCTTGAATCTCAAAATT